>LOEQ01013211.1:0-17217 GCA_001685075.1 Bramus lutescens | reverse complement strand
GACTGATGGAGCATGTGATCAATCCGGTCTCTCCGAACGTGGCTGACAATGAGGACTGACTGAGAAGCCAAGGAAAATAGCACTGGGTTTTGATTCTACTGCATGGACGGACTGGCTGTGTGGGTGCCTAGTCTGTTTGGATGCTCACCTTCCTAGACCTCGACAGAGTCAGTTATTTTGAATCAGTTAGGGACATGCAAATGTTAAACTGACACAGAGTACTTTTCAAATGTTGGTTCCTTTACTTCTAGTAAAATTCTAGACAAAATAGTGTATTTATGAGTTTTATTCATTTTAGCTATAAAATTAACTAATAACAAATATAGTAATAAGGAATTTGTATGATAAATAAATGAGATAAAGCAATAAAATATCAACCTACTTCTAAGGAATTTTTCTAAAGATTTGTTTTTATTTTAAGTTATGTAGATGCATATGTATCTGTGTTGGGGACTATGTATGTGAGTGTAGTTGCCTGAGGAGGCCAGTAGATGGGAGCAGATCTCAGGAGCTGGACTCACAGGTGATTCTAAGCTACTCGATATGGAAGCAAACTTGGGTCTTCTGCAAAAACCATACATTTTCCTTACCCCTGAACCATCTCTTTAGCCTCCTTTTGAGTATGTGTGGCTGATACTCTATGACTCATTCTGCACAAATGTTTAATTTAAGGCTTTATTTACAGCTCTACAATTCCTACAACATGGACTTTACCAAACTTGCAAATTACAGGGCTTAGTTCTTTGTAGTCCCTCAGTAAAGAACGAACAGTTAACATGATGCAACCAGGAAGGGAAAAATGTTTAAAATCATAATGCTAGCTGACCTCAGAGTCTAGTCTTTTAATTCATTATTTATTCATTATTTATTCATTACTCCTATGAAATCATAGGTAACTTGCACATGGGTAACTTTCAACACTCACGAACAATTACTCACAGCAGAAATACTTGAAATAAAAAAGGTTCTAATTAGACCCAATACTTATGAACCACATCTAGTTCACTTGCTTTGTTCTGAATTTTGTTTACTAAGGTCATTTTGTGACAAATTTGAACTTTCCAGTAAGTTTTTCAGGAGCCAATAGTCACACAAACACCTTTACAGTCTAGGCTATGTGAGGCTACAGTTTGTAAATTAAGTACTGGCATTCCGGTACTATACATGAACAGCTGTTTAGTTTAAGTTGGCCAGAGATGGGGGTCACCTTTGTGAGGATAGAGTCACTGACGATTAACTATGAGGTCAATAAATTCTTTGAGGTCATGTTGACCCTTTTCATTTCAAATTTCTACAAATATGTAATTTGGATTTCCCCTCAATTATGTGCAACATTTAAAAATATCTTTATACTTCTAACTTCTGCAAGATGAATGCTTGATTCATTTTCTCTTTTAGATAGAAAGCTAATTGAGGGCAGAAATGTTCAATTTAATATATTGAACAGACACCGTACTAATATGTATTATTCTCACCATTCTATACTTTGCTTAACCTCGTAATGTTACAATTAACATTTAGTCTGGCAAAATTTACTTTTCACAATATTTGGAGGAAAAGCACACTATTAAATATGTTCTTAAAGAAATAATTGTCTTTCACCATAAAATGAAGGAGAAAAAGTTTTAGGGATTCTAAAGAACAAATTATTATAAATGACTAAATTTATAATTAAAATATTAGCATTGATATGGATGTTTATAATTCTAATATCCTGTTTAATATGATCTGCATAATAATGGAATTTCAGAATTTTATAAATAGTTTGAGGTATTTAGTGCATGTGCCATCCACACTGGGGTATAATTAGTTTTCAAAGAAGCTACAGGGTTTTTATGCAAATTACTTTTTATTTGTTTGAAAATAGATTCTTCTCTCACACAATACATCGCAAACACAGTTGCTTCTACCTCCACTCCTCATAGATCCTCCCCCATCTCCATTTTCTTTAGGAACAGACCTCATAAAGACAAACACCAAATTGAACATACAAGATACAGTGAGACAAGACAGGCAAAAATAAAAAATGCCATGTTAACAGTTGTAACATATACAGAGAGGACCTGGTGCAGACCCACGTAGACCCCTTGCTTGCTTCTCTAGTGTCTGTGAGCCCACATGAGCCCACACGAGTCCAGTTAATTTATTCAGTGTAAAACTTTTCATCTTTACTTTTATTTTTACTCTTAAACATTTATTTTATTTTTTATTGTGTATTTTCTTTTAGGAGATTATAACATAATTACATCATTCAACCTTTCATTTTCCTCCCTTTAAATGTCCCATATACCCCATCTTGCTCTCTTTCAAATTTGGGGTTTCCTTTTTCATTAATTGTTGTTACATACATATATGCATATACATACATATTCTTAAATGCATAAATGTAGCCTACTCAGTGTGTGTAATGTTACTTGTATGTATGTTTTTAGGACTGAATAATAGGTATTGGATAACCTGGGGAAGACAATTCCCTTGCTTTCGGAAAGGTTTAGTAGCCTGTTGTTATTTTTGTGCAGGGTTAAGGCCTCCTGGGCTGCTGTCTACATCCCATCACTACCCTAAAAATCCCACTGTGCTCTTTAGCATCTTATTATTAGCCCTCATGTCTAGTCAGTCAACTTGATAAGATTTTTATGGATATAGCTTCTGATATTTCTAGGAGATACAATCTCATAGCAAACACCCTGATCCTCTGACTCTTACAATCTTTCCCTGTCTCCCATAATGATGTCTGTCTTCAAGAGCTTATTAAGCTAGGCATTTAAAAAGAAAGCTTAACATTCCTAACTAGTTTAAGAAATTGAAGGTATTTTTGACTCAATAATTGCCTTCACTGCCTGGTTTCAGGATGTGGTCTCATAACATTAGTGACATCTAAAAATTCACTACAGATGCAAACTGTACCTAACATGGTCTGTGATATGCTCATCAACCAGGCTTATGAAAATAAAACCAGAATTTGCTGATTTTCATATCACAAAGATTCCTAACACAACAACTGGAAGTCACTGGCTTCTGTTCCCTGTAGTGTCAGGAGAGGGTACTTAGTCCATTTTCTTAAGAGATCCTTTCAACATACAAGTCCTTTAGTGCTGTATAGCCATAAACACTGGTGTTGGTCCATAAACATATTCTTACAAAACCTGCAGCTGAATTTGATACAAGACAGAGCTGGAGAACCACTTCCCCAATCTCTTACTATTTTTTGAACATCCATTTCCACAGAAGACTTTATTTATGTTAAAAAATTACTGTCTACCAATGATCAATAAATCTTACTCTATGTGCATTAGAGGAAAAAAAATGATGTTGCTTTTAGTGCCTTGGCTATTGAGTGCATCCAAAAATTAACTGAAGAATATAACTGTTAAGGTGGGGGATAGTGCTTAGAACAATGCAAAGGAAAGATTAGAAAGAGGTCGGCCTATTTCCAGCAGAAAGGGGCACAGTGATTGTAGGACTTTACAAGATAAGAAAGCTTTCTTTCCTTCTCAGCAAGTGGATGGCAATTCTACCATGAAGCCCACATTTAGCTGAGGGTTCATAAGTTCTAGGCTGTAGCAAGCTCTGCTTCTAATAGCTCTTTTCCAGTGGGGATTAATTACTTGGGCAAATACTTAAAATACTAAAGACATTATCCTAGATTCCTGGATGTCACATTTCATCTGCACCTGTATATGAGAACAGTATGTTACAATGACTCAGGATTTTTTCAAATCATATCTAGTGTATCTAGCAACCATGTATAAAAATTATACTGCACATTGTAAAATATAATTTGCTGAACACAAACTACCATTATTTTATTATGTATTTATATGGTTTAGCATGTTATAAAGCAATTTTGGAATAATGCTTGTATAATTTCAAGGTTAAATGTTTTTAAAACTTTTCTTACACTGTATATGTCTTTCCAGAGCATTTAAAATGATATTCATTACAATATAATCTTAGAAATATTAAGACTTAATTACAATTAAAATGTATAAATATGAAATGTCAATGAACTTAATTTAAGTTCATTGATGAATTTTAAATTTATTTGCACATATACCTATATAATTAAGCCTTTAAAAGATGAACCATAACATCAGAAAAAAAATCCATTCAATTCATAGTATTTAATGACTGTGGTCATATGTATAAAGAGTAGTGATTTGTTGTTTTGGCATACATGAAACACAGATCCATACATATTATTAATTATAGGTGCATATAGTCATTATAGGTGCATCTCTTATCCCCCTAAATGAGTGCTGCAAATGATCCTAATAAAATCATTAGAAGATGGCTGCTTGGTTGAAAGACGTCTGAGGCCACATAGTACCTGAGCCATGATCAAATCTAAGAAACAAATTAACTTTTTTTCTTTGAAGACCATGGAATTTAGCACTCCACCTTGACTTGGCTTGCTTTGATTGTGCACTCTCAGTTCATAACACAGAACAAGGTAGCTGTGTTCCTTTGCTCTGTGAAAATGTGTTCTCTCTACATAAGAAAGAAGACTTTGGAGAACTAATTACCTACTTGCCATTGAATGGTCACTCTGAATGTGTGACAGCTACTTCCATGACTTCCATGCACGTTTACTAGGACTTTTCAATCATTTGTTCAGATGAGCTGCACAGTTTTGAATGGCAGCTTCAAACTGCTGTGTTATTTAATTGGCTGCATTCAGAGGGCAGCTGTTCATCTGCCAGTCCTCTCAGGTACATCAGGATTCACTGTGAATATCCTTGGAAATTGCTTCAGAAAACAAATCATGCCTCCTAATAGGAAACATGCCAACATTTACAACATTCTTTTTAAAATCGGAGAACAAACATCTCAAAGCATTGGGATAGAGATTGCATTATAGAATTTTAAAATATCATCCTCCTTTAGCAAACCTGATAATCATATTTACTGGAGTACATGCTGAGAAAAACGAGCATTTCCTAGTAACTGATATGGAGACTTTAGCTATAAAATAAATTTTATAACTAAATTTTTCAAAGTAGCATAAACAGTGATGAAAGAAAATACAGCTTAAATAAATAAAATTTATTTATAGGAACTGTGGTTTACAGGAATGAGTAATTTGGAATCTTAATATGATTTCTTTGTTTTCTCATAGGATTGCTAGGTAAACCTGGCTTTGTCTTGAATTTCCTTGAATGTAGCCCAGGCTATCCTCCCAAGAATTGATATTACAGACTTGAGTCATCATGCATTGTATTATAATCTGTAATTTATGAACAAAAGCATTGGTAGTCAATAACAATAATTCAAGAAATATACTTAATCCAGTAAATTTTTAGATTAAAGCTCAAGCCATTATTACCTAGAACTACGCATTAAAATAATTATCAAAGATACATTGAATAAATGGAACAGTTCTTTTATGCAATGACTGAATGAAAACATAATCAATTTTTGACAAATAGCTATTCTGCTATGAAAACTGTTAATAACAAATTTGTGCATGTATGTGGAGAAAAAATATTTCATTTTTATCTTATTTGTAATGCTGGTGTTTCTTCACATAATAATTATTGTGACAACAAGTTGAATTCACAATTTACCATCTGCCTCAATAACATTAACCTTCCTGTAACCTCATGATATTACTATTTCATCTTGTCTGATATTTGACTCTCTCTAATATAAACCAGCAACAAAAGACATTGGCTGCTCTATTAGGCAAATGTCAGTCCATTTTGTGGGCCAAAAACATAAAGCATCCTAGGAAAGTGGAAACTGAAAACATTATCATTACAATGGATTCAGTAATCTTAATTATATTTAAAGAAAAACAAAAAAGTATGCAAATAATCTTATAAGTTTTAATTAATACACTATAATACTTATTTTATAAATTTGTGCAGTACCTTACACAGTTTAGAAAACTTATGTTAAACAACTATTTGTAATTTAAAGAGGAACCTATATAATATTTGAAATAGAGCCTTATTTTCCTGTTCAATAGTCCAAAACTATTTCTGTGCAAATAAAACGATTGGTTCCTTGGTTAGCTCTGTAATGCAATTTTTTTTATTAAAAATTTCCACCTCCTCCCCTCCTCCCATTTCCCTCCCCCNCTCCCCCCTCCATCCAGTTCTAAGAAGGTGAGCATCCAACCAGATTAGGCACCGCAAAGCCAGTACATGCAGTAGAATCAAAACCCAGTGCCATTGTCCTTGGCTTCTCAGTCAGCCCTCATTGTCAGCCACAAAGAGAAGTTGTAATGCAATTTTTATAGCTGTTTTCAGCCACGTGACCCATTAAAACCAATGGCAGAGTTAGTCATGTCTGTCTTAGTAACTTTTCTATTGCCATGAAGAGTTACCTTGGCCAAAACAACTTAGAGAAGAAAGAATTCCAGAGACTTAGGCTTCATGACCATTATGATGGGGAACATGGGAGCAGACATAGTTCTGGAGCATCCTTATCATTCTGTTTTGCTTTTCAAGAAAGGGTTTCTCTGAAGCTTTGGAGCCTGTCCTAGAACTAGCTCTTGTAGACCAGGCTGGTCTCAAGCTCACAGAGATCCACTTGCCTCTGCCTCCTGAGTGCTGGGATTAAAGGTGTGCGCCACCAATGCCCGGCTTCATCCTTATCATTCTTATCAGCAGGTCAGAGGAAGGAAAAGAATTTACTGGGCCTGGCATGGGCATTTGAAAATGCCCACCCCCAGTGTTACATCTCCTCTAATAAGGCCACGCCTCCTAGTCCTTCCCAAACAGTTTACTAACCACCAAGCATTCAAATATATGAGCTTCTGGGGGGCCACTCTTTCAAACACTGTACTCTCTAGTTTTAAAAACTAAGCTAACTCAGTTTTTCTCAGATTTTCTAGATATTCCTTAGCAATATTTGTTTTAGATTTATAAATATGGAATGTATTTCTCAGTTGGTAGTTTTTTAGACATTTTTGTCTCTCTTAATAATTTTGTTATTTGACATTTTCAGACATGCATATATTGTATTCTGGCTATTTTCTCTTTCCATGCTCTTTTTTCTCTCTTGCCTCTCTATCAACCCAGCACCAACAATTGTTTTCCCAGACACACGTCTTTTGGTTTTATTTTGTGACCTATTTAATTTATCTATGGGCATCTCCGAGGTCAGTCAATTAGAAGTATTCACTGGGTCCAATCCTTTGCAATGATCCTGGTGGAGACATCAGTAGGCTCACACATCAGTGAGTTTCCCCCTCCTTGAACTTGTCAGTAGCAAACCATCTAACAGCAAGGAATAAGGATCTCAAAGCACATGCCTAACTGTTGAAGTGTCTGTTCTTGTGTAGACTACCCATGTCTAACCTTGTGGAGACCCAGTGCAAAAATCCGCTGCTGCTAAGAGTTTATGATTTCAATGGCTGCACTCTTTGCTGGACAGTCACTTCCTAGCCCACCTTTTTATCTTCTGCCTCTAATAATATTTTTATATCCTCTTTTGCAATGTTTCCTGAGCCTTCAAACTGAACATTCATCTGCCAGTGATAGATTAGTATTTAGACTTTCTATCTGCCATCACTCCCAGATGACTTTATACTAGCTCTTGGTTTTGAACGCCACACAAATACCTGTCATTACATAGTCTATAGTCTTTGTCAGCACCACTCCCAAGAACATAGCCCTATATCCAACTACCTACTTCTCTTGTGTGACTTCAACACCAAAACCAATGAGGAAAAAAGTACACACACATAACTTATGGAAAGAAAACTTGATATGCCTTGCTACAAATGATTGACTCTGATATGTGGATTTAAAGAATGAAGGATAGTATATTTCCTGGAGGGTCCAAGCTCTGATTAATGAGATTATTTATTTCACAGAAGGCTGATACATTTCAAGAAGTAAATAAAATATACTATCAGATATCACTAAGTAGGTCTCTGAATCTAAAAAGAAAAATAATGCCAAGTTGCTTAATTTTTAAAGGACTTTTATTTTCTCTAATAGCAAGCCTGAAGAAACCTCAGAGACAATATATTCAAGTTATTAACAACACAGTGAAACTTGTGTGATGAAAGCCATATTATGGGCTTGGTTCTGATAGCAATTCACCCATGGGTGGCTGTATTGTGCACTATCAGCAAGAGAGCTGCCATTTAACAGAGACTGGGCCAGTATTCCATGTTGATAACCACAACAAACCTCATTCTCCCAGGGATAGGTGTTTGTCTAGCACTCGTTTTTATAGGTCTCCAAGTCTACCCTGGTACCATTACAATACACTATGTTGACTTCTGCAATTAGGCTTCTGAGCTATTTTTCAACTTTGGTGGTAAAGGCTTGCACATACTCCCTCAGTAGACAAAACCTGAAGCTTATTCTCAGCATATGAAGGATATGGCATTGAAACTATTATAGTAGAAGAATTTCTTACTTTGTCATGAGATTAATTCTTGCTTGTTTGCAGTTAGTATATTATTAATATTAATGCATGGGCATACATATTAATGCATAAATATTATATTACCAAATGTTCTTATCAAGACAAGTTTCTCATTATCATTTTTAAATATCACCACTGCCAGTATGTATACTGTTTCATATTAATCAACATTCAGGCTATCCTTTTAGTAACCATAATGATACAGATACTTTGTACCATTTTTTTAAAGCATCATAAGCAGAAACAGTTTACTCCATTTGGTAAAATCAAAATGATTCATCACTAAGCCCTGTCCTTGAGGCTAGAGAGATTACATAGTGGTTAAGTGTATTGGCTTCTCTTCCAAATGATCTGGGTTCAATTCTTGGCACAGATACTGTGGTTCACAATCATCCTTAGCTCTAGTTACAGGGAATTCAGAGTCCTTACCTCCACATGCACCAGGTACACAAGTGGTATACAGACATACATGCAAGCAAATGCCCATATGCATAAAATAAAATAAAAATCTTAAAAAAGACCCATGCCCGTATGTACCAAATTATTCATCAACAAACTAAAAAAGTTATCTTTTGTGCCTCAAATAATCCTCAGTTTAAATTATTTTAGTATTGCTGTTAGATAAGTTCCAGTCTTATTAAGATAAAAAAATTAACCCCATATCCATTAGAAAGAAAATCTGAGAATGATATCTATAATAAAATGCTAATTAAGAAAGCATCTGCTGACTAAATGTAAGTGTGGATTCATCTAAGGAATACAGAGGAGGATACCCAAAGGGACTGGCTAACAAAGTGCTTTTCATAATTATTTCTAAGAAGGCTTTCCATTTGTAGGCTCTAATAGGAGAGTGGCCTCACCTGCTGCATTTCCACTTGTGACCCCTGGCACCAGGGCAGACTTAGTGTGGAGTAGTCATTGTTAGCAGTCAGTGGTCAATTCACTCTTTGTCCCATTATCAGTTCTGTTTTCAAAGTTTCTCCTGCTTCTTAGTCTCTGTGCCGATTGCCTCATGTATTTCACCTCCATTTTTAATTGCACAGCATTATTTTGGAAATGAAAAGTCTGTATCTTAGAGAGTTTCACTAATCTGCACATATATCAGAACAAAAGGATGAGTTGGCTGTTCAACAAATGGAAAGTAAGTATTTAGAACCTGGGAATTGTAGAAAGTGTAAGTTATAAGAAGGCATGGCATTACAAATGCCAGAATTTCTTCAATAATTTCAAAATATCTTCTTCCCCTGCTTTCATGAGGCCTCTCTATGTTAGTAATCAAAACTAAGCTCTATTTTTCGAGATGATATCAACCATATCCAAAACAAAGGAGAGTGGTGTTACATTTGGTGTTGAAAAAAATATTGTGAATTTATTTCCAGAATTCCATTGCAGGGAACATTGAAGAAATGTGGGGTATTTGTCAAACAGCCTCTGTGATGACTCCGTCCATGATAACAAGGGATAAGGACAAATGATTTGTAATCTATTTCACAGGGAGTGATGGCATCTTAAATCTCAAGTTGGAAAACTGCATTGACACTACATGAAAAGACAGAGCACATAAAATTTATGGAAGAGAACTGGGTCTTCATCAACATTTTGGGTTTATTTCTGCATGTGTTTATGGAATGTTCTCCCTGGCCCTTAAGTTTTAAAATGATGCAATCATAATTTTATTCATAGTTTTTCCTCATATATAGCAATTTAAAGGGGCATAATTTAAATAAAATTACTTATTCAAATATTTGACACATTTTTCCACTGGTATGTGAAAGGACGTTCTTTAAAATCGTCACCATTGTATGTCTAGAATAGCAAATTTTCAGAACTCCAGATAATAGCCCAAAGGTTATTTACTAAAGAAAAAAACTTAAAAACAAACCAATTAATTGAAACTTGATTTATTTACTGTAACAAAGGTGATTTAAATTTTAACTTTCAGCAGGTTTGATTCTATAAAATATGGGTCCAATGAATTAAGATTATAATTGAAGATCATTTTTTATTCAATCAAATAAACTTTTTTTTACTATTACTAGCTTATAAATGACTAATTGATCATATCATTTTAGCTAACTTTTAAGAAATGGTAACTCAATGGCCAAATAAGAATAGCTATTGAGATTAAGAAGATAAAACAATTTTGGTTTCTTTTAGCATTTGAGAACTATGCTATCGTCATCATTTCTAAATCAGCTTTGGCTGAATGCTACTCCTGTTTTTGAATGCCAAATTCTGACAACAGTGTTTGAATATGTCTCCTACTGTGAACACTGGATATACAGGTCATTCTAATTATTTCATTTTATCAAATAATGACGAGATTGGTGTAATAGGATTGGCATTAGTGACATTAAAGGTTATAACTGAATGATGGTAATGGCCTAACATTTTGAAAGTAGACACTTTTTTCTGTCTACAAGTTTATTTTCTCTCATTACTTTAGAAAGATTTTACATATATATTTATTTTCAAAGGCCTTTATCTATTTATAATGTGCAATTCCATTAAAGAATATTAGCTAGTTAATTTATAAGAAATAAATGATATGCACATTCTAGAAGGTAGAATATAAGTGTGTATTTACACACCTCATTTGGAAGACAATTTATTTAAAATGTTATCTCCCTATAAAGAAGGAATATTTATGAAATAAGCAGCATAAAGTGAAAATATTTGACTTATTTGCTTCATGTTTTAAAAAAAAACATAAAGATGTTCTAATTTTAAAGTTTTATTGATCTTTTTGAATGTATAAACATTCACAAGGTTAAGTCCATATCCATTATGAAGTGATATCATATTTACCTTATACTTTCAAATACATGTTATAATATGTATTTATAGACACTTTACTATATAATATATAAATATAGACACTTTACTATATTTCAATTGATTTTATCTTCATACTATTAAAAATGTTATAAAATTCATTCTACATCTTTCTTCATTTAATAAACACACAAAATATGACCCAATATTTTATGTTGTTAACCTACAGTCATCTTTATCAACACCAATTACTTTGCTATAATAAAACACTGCCCACAGTGGTTTAAGTAATGTGTTGCCACGTTAGATATCTCAGAACCTTTTTAACAGCTTGGGAAGAGTTATAGCTCTCCCAAATTCTCCCTTTACTTGAAACATGAGGAATGAAACTATTGTTACTATTGGCAACAGCCCGATACCTTATAAATAAACTTACTTTTCCTCTCTGCTTACTATTAACAACATAATCTCCTTACAGCAAGAGTCTGGAGTACTGTGCAGCTAATTATAAGACTGGAAAAAGCAATGATATTGAGCTTCCTTCATATCAGTCTTCTAATCTTCAGATTCTCCCTGCCTATGAAGCAGGCACCATCAACAGTCCAGAGGGCTTTTCTAAGCTCTAGAGGTTATATATGCTCACAACACACTGCTATGAGTCATGACAGACATAGTTGTGAGGATGACTTCATCTAGCATTGCAAGAAAATCTTGGCTTGACATTCCATATACTAAAGCTATGTAAATGAAATAGAAATTTCAAATGATAGATGAGAAATATTTCAAGATTATCTGTTATTTACAAAACAACTCTCTTTTTATCGAAATATAACCCCATCAATTAGTTAAAATTACATCAAATAAATAAGATTGTAGTACAAACCATTTTATTCCTTTAAAGATGCATTTCAATGGAATCAATGAAGATCCTCGTAAACATGAGCTTCCTAGAGAGCTCATATCTTGCCTCATAACATGTAAGCTTGAAATCTTCCATTCAGCCCTACTGTGCTTTCTAATGTCCTCATACTGGAATTCACTAAGAGAGTTTCACGAATACTTAACCGCATCAAGAATGAGGTGGTAATACAGACTGGGAGAACATATGATAGCTCATCTATGTATATATTTTCTGTATTTGAATACCCCCAACTCCAAAGCAATGGCACCAGATAACAATGAACTAGAACTATCGAAATTGTGAGCCCAAATATATCTTCTCTCTTTTAGAGTTGTCAACTATCCTCTTATAGTAACCAAATTGTTGACTAACACAAAAAGGCATGATGTTTTTTGGTATTGGCCCCACAGATGATTTATTTGCACTAAAATGTGGAAGAGAAATGAACTCTAGCTACTCATACATGAAAGCTAGAATTCATGGAATTCAAATAAAATGTAGTGTTGAAACTGGAAATATTTTAACTATATAGCATTTCTGAAAAGCTCTGATTGTTTAAGGTCATTTTGAAGCTTTCTACTTACTTTATCCATTCAACTGTAGTATTTTTCAATAAACATCATTTGTTTTAGTCATTTGCCATTTGCTACAAGAAATTTGCTAGGTCAAAATAATAATAACAAGTTGGTATACTTTAGAAGAAAATTACAATCGAATTTCTTTTTCTGACAAAGTTTTACATATTTTTGCAGTCATTCATATCTCAATCTAATATTTCAGAAAAAAATTAATTTTAAGCATAAAATATATAAAATCTGTAGCTTAAAATTTAAACACTAATGCTAAACATTGAAGGACAGAAACACCAAGAAAAAAGCGCTGGAGAGACGGCTCAGGGGTAAGAACCTGCTTTGCTCTTGGAGAAGTTCTAACTTCAGTTCCTCGCACCCATACCAAGAAGAAATGAAACACTTCTAAGTCTAGCTCAAGGGGTTCTGAGACCCTCAACTAAACTATCCAGGCACCTGTTTTCTCTCTCTTTCACACACACACACACACACAAACACACACACACACACACACACACGAACACACAGTACCTTAAAAATTAAAGTTCATTTCTAACCCCCCCCAAAAGAAATGAATATCTCACTAGATTACTTACCTACTTGAAAACCTTTAAATTAATTACCTAATCAATGCACTATTACATTACAACTACATAACGAGAGCCATGCCAAAGGAGAATACACTGGAATTTAAACAAACATCAAAAAACCTTAAATGTTGGGAACGCATATAACTCGTTTTATATCCTCCATGGCGTCTAGAATTGTATATTGCATATAGTAGTAGCTTTAAAGAAAGTTAAACTAATTAGTGGTGATAATGTCCTAGTGCATTGTGAATGTTTCCAGTTATTACGATTGTACTATATGGCATGATTTTCTTCCTGTTCTTGCAGAAATACAGATAGAAAAGTAATACAAAACAACACCAGTGCTCTAAGAACTGACACCGAAATGAAAATGGACCGAGTATTACTGAAAAAGAATAATGTGATGGAAAATTCCTATGATGTTATACCCTGAGAAAGCCAACCCAGAGTCATCTCAACCCTAATAGGAAATGACAAACCTTGAAAAGCTATCTATAAACTTCTTTTAAAGCAGAATGCTTTTCAGATAAGCAAAATTGTTTTACATTGTTACCAACTTCTATAAATGCCAGTCCATTTTCAGAATCCATTGTTTAATTGTGATCATATCAAGGAAGACTTCTTTCTAGAAAGCAAAGGGACTAAAAAAGAAGGAAAAGATTATGTTAATAAAGAAATCGTATCTGGTTTCCATGGTAACTCTGCAACTAAACTATTCAGAAGTCTTTTTCTCCCTTATGCCATTGTTCTGTGAGGGATTGGTTAGTTGAGTACCAGCTCATGGAACCATAATACTTTAAAACAGTGTCATTTGAAAGGCAGAATGTAAAACATCCATGACACAAAATATCTTAGCCTCAAGCTTTTGAAATAAATTATAGAGACACGGCATCACAGGGCACTCAAAATTATTGTTTAGATGGAAGGAACCTACGTAAATGTCAGGCTTAGTTTGAAAACCAGTACTCAAGTTATTATTTTTATGATGAAACATATTAGGCAAGTTAATTGTAAAATTTAAGGCTATTCTTTGGGAAAACTGGTAACCATCATTTCTGAACTTCAACTAGCTGTTGTGGTTTCAAATCCAAGAATCAGTGAATTCTTATTTGTCTTCTATTCTATGCACTTAGTTTAGAAACATTCAGAGTTGAGCCAAATGTCACAAGTTCCATTCATGAACCATAAATCCGTGTCTTGTTCTGCACCTACTGCTGTCTTCTATCTGGGTTCATCCTTCCTGCAAGTATATCGTTGTTACTGCTCACAAGTGAACAATCTACATTAAATGATTTTGAAACCCTTACTTTTCAAACGACCCTGAAATATACAAACTCCCACTCATCAAGAATAATGTGATTTGTTTAATCATCAGCCAATACATATTTTCAAAGAGAACCATGGCATTACATTTTAGCAAAAATGGTTAACCTCAAAGCAAACTTTTCTGACATGGCACTTTGTTCCTGGAAAGAACAGTCCCAGCAGGTTATGATACCTCCTGTTTGGAGATTTGCTTAACAACACAATCGAGCACCTGACCTATCTCTGCATGTAGAAATTAATAACAAAGATCTCTTCCCCTTCTAGGTGTCCATTGCCATAGTTACCTCACAGTTCTGAAAATATGCTTAAATAAAGGAAGTTGAGTAGAAATTAATCATTGACTGGAAAACTTTCCATGATGAGGTCAGGCTTTTGTTTCTGGGTCAAGCTGCAGCATTAGACAGTGTTCTGATTTGGGCAGAATGGATTGCCCCTGTTGGAGGTCTGACTCTCACCATCTTTCACAAAATATAGACTTGCTGACATAAGAAGTTACATTACTTTATTATGCATTTGCTCTTCTAGCTGTGAACTTTGACTCTGCGTGTGTGTGTGTGTGTGTGTGTGTGTGTGTGTATGCAGAAGGAATAAATGAGATAAATGAGGAAATGAGGAAGTGGCCTTATGGGAATGGATAACTGCTTGCGTGATTCTCATGAGAACCCATTCCTTTGCTGGACCTTTTCTGATGAATGAAGGAGTTGAGAACTTTTACATGGAAGTGAGAGGAGCTCAGCATATGAACCTTTTTCTTATGTAGCAAAGACTCATAAAGAAAAAATAACAAAATGTACAGCTCCCAATGAGACGGAGATTCCTGAGAAGAGCTAAGAACAGGAGTAACATCAGATGTTTTGTTAAGGAGTAGCTCAGTAGCCTGGGGCCTGCCCAGTGTTGAAGAGACAGGAGTTGCCACACTTGTGTTGGGGGAATATAAAATAAGGTTACATAAAGAAGAAATGTGGTGGTATGAAGAAATTTACAATATTAAACCTTTTTCCCTTTATAATTTAATCCAGAAGAATCTTTACCAAAGAAATAAGCAGAAATTCTGTATAGGCAATAATTAATTATACATAGAAACATCTGGAATGTTTTGACCCACTGAAATTAATCATAACAATGAAAATCATGATCATGTTTTTACATATTTGACCTAGCTTCATAATTTGATGTTTTCTACTGAAAATCATAATATTACATAATAGCAAAAAATATTTTTCACAATTATGCAATGCATTTTCTAAGATAACTGGATTTTTAAGGATACTTATTTATTTGTGTATTTATTTGTTTGTTTGTTGATCTTGAATATCTCTCAATAAAACATCTACTTGACTGGAACTAGCAAACCCTTTTAAAGGGTGAGACAGCTGGACTTCTACCACATCTATCCCAATGGAAATTCTGTTTTCTCTTATCAACTAGGGTATAGAAGTTTCTTTCAGAGTCCCTCACATACATCTTTAAAATCTCCTAGACATCAATTATGTAACATTTCCTGTTCAGTAAATTAAAGAATATTGTTAGAACGTCGTTTCTAGGGGAGATAGGTCAAAGGTTAAAGCCTACCTTTTTATGCAAACTAGATGTAAATTTTAATTATTTACTTTTATCTAGGCTCTTTCCTTCTCTGTTAAAACTGTAATTATTTATTTCAGGATGAATCACATTCTTGAGGTCTATTAATACTCCCAAAGGGAACTCTCCTCTTAAGGTTTTTCAGGATTAAGTTCAGGGCTGAAGAAAAATGTGACAAGGTACTTTTAATCAAAATTTTCTTTTCAAATCCAAGGAAAGGATCTTCACAGAACATACAGTTGCTAAAGAATAGGACTTGGGCAGTTCTCTGGTCTTCACCTAGTCTTTGTTAGCACACAACAGGAGAGAATGGCATGGTGCAGAAATAAGAAATGGGGTTAAAAGCCACCACTGTTTGAGGATGGCATCTTGTGAAACCAATCACAGTTGTTTGGAAAGTGATACCAAGGATGTATTATACTTAAAGGGTCCAAATTATGGTCAGTAGAATAGGATGCTTTTCCTATAATCTGTTTGATTCCAAATTTACAGTTTAAAAATTATTCATCATATAGGCATTTTAATTTTTTTCAATTTTTTTCTGTTCTACTTTTAAGCACCATGATCAAAGCAATTTGGGATCAAAGAGTTCATGGTCTCATATGTATCCACCGTGGTCCTTATCGCAGTACAACATCGAGGGGAGCTAGGACCAGAGCTTATATGAAAACTGAATCTGAAATCATGTGAGAACACTGCCTACTGGTCTGTTCTCAGGCTCACATTCACTTCTTTTCTGCTGTAGGAGGTCCTTCTGTATTTGCGTTGATTTCATTGGTTGAATAAAGAAGCTGCCTTGGCCTTTTGATAGGACAACCCCACGTTGGGCGCCACTAATGACAAGCAGCCCACAGGATCTGGGGTAAAGCAACCTACTCCTCATTACAACAAAGTGACGCCTCAACGTGGTGACTACACGTAAAATCTGAGAGGGCTTTAAAAGGAATTCTAGAGACAAATATAGAGTTTAACACAGCTTTTTGCTGTGTGCTGTCAGGGTGCCGCAGAGAAATTTTCCCAACTCAGCAATAGCAGCAGGAAAAAAGCTGAGCCATTTAAAAACAAGGCTTCCAGGGCACTGCAGCCA
>LOEQ01013210.1:0-12570 GCA_001685075.1 Bramus lutescens | reverse complement strand
GTTTCTTTATTAACCAATGAAAGTAACACATAGACAGATGACCCTCCTACATCACAAAATGCTCAAAAACTGGACAAAGGCCATTGCAGCAACTGGCAGCAGAATGGTGTTTAGTGTCACCTATGTGTTGCCATACAAGACAGCAAATGAGATAAGAAACTCTGCTTCAACCATCTAACTGAAATTGCCCAGCAATGTATAATTTGCCCTTTGATGGCAGTATCCACGGACAGCTGCGCCAGCTCCCATAACAGCGTTCAGAACCCTTTGCAGTGAGGAGGTAATTTTTTTCACACGTCCTTGGAGGGTGGGTGGTTCCAGTGATCTCCTTCCATCTGTCAGGCTCTAAGTGACACAAAAGCCAAGTTATATTTTTGTTTATCACGGAATCATAACACTCTAGCTTATAATGGAACTTCAGTAAATATCTGTTTACTGAGTGAACTTTTAACCCTCAAGACCGCAGGATTGGTTCTATTCCAAACAAAACATCATGGTGAGCAGAGTCAGTGGGAGTAAATGGTGAGGAATCAGGATGAGATTATCTGAGTTATTTAAATTTCAAGAAGAGGCATGCTTATAAATTCAAGAGATCAGATGTAGTTGCCAGCTGCCACAGTAGTTGTCGGGTGACACTTGCCACCATCACCAGCAGCAGCGTTACTAGTCAGGTCTATTTCTGTGTTGGGTGCTTTCTACGTATTAGCTTTTATCTCTGAGAACTATTTCAGTTGAATCTTATAACCCCGTGTTATAGCTACAGAGATGAGGCAGTAATATGAGAAATTGAGTTCAGAGCTTCTCCAAGCATACTCGTTCTCCTCCCCAAGACTGGCTCAGCAATCACATTTACTCTCCAGAAAGAACTTTGCTTCAAAGGCAGTTTTAAAAATCATGGCACTCGTTTTTATGCTCCACATGATTTGGATTGATCCCATTGGTGGCCATGACATGGATTCATCTTGCTGTGGTATGTGTGTGTGTGTGTGTGTGTGTGTGTGTGTGCATGTGTGTGGTTTGCATCACTGTGCCCAGACCTTAAAGGTCCACTAAAGTCAGTCTGACCTCTCAATGTTACCAGTTCAACTGACTTAGCTTGGAAAAAGTGACAGCGTTAGTTTCTTCAGCATTAAGAATTCTAGTACAGATGTTATGTGGCTGGAAACAGTTTCTACAGGCTTAGCTCTTAGATTGCCTGCATTCACATTATCAGTTCATCATTTCATTTTGATGGCTATGGCTTTATGGACTTGCCAGTTGGAAACTTTTGATACCAGTGTGCCGGTTTCCTTCCCATAGGGCAGTGGTTCTCAACCTTCCTAATGCTGTGACCCTTTAATAGAGTTCCTCATGGAGTTAACCCCAACCATAAAATTGTTTTTGTTGCTACTTTATAATTTTGCTGCTGTTAGGAATCATAATGCAAATATATCCTGAGACAAAAGTTTATCAAGGGGGTCACAGACTTGAGGTTGAGAGCCACTGCAATGGTGGCTTCTTGTGTGCTTTTATGTGTGAGTATGAATTCAGGAAAAGAGGTAGCAAAAACCCTTAAACTATTTTCAGACATGGGAAACTTTTCTATTTTTAGAACCATGTGTCTAAGAGAAAAACTAAGATAGCCAAATGCTGATGCTTAGCCACTTTGAGTCTCCACTGGTAAGAGATGTAAACTGGTTTTTTTTATTGTTGTTTTTGTTTTTTGCTTTGGTGTTATGTTGTAACATCTCAGAGTAGCTGTATTTTGTGTCCTCAATAAATATTTGTTGGGTGAGTAGCTAGGAGTTTGTGACTTGATTTCATACGTACTGGCTACTTACACCCACCTCCAGTGGAGTGGTAGAAGTAATTCTCCAAACCTAATCCCACACAGGGATTTGCGCTTACTGTTTCCAACTACATTCCACTTTCTTTTGTCCATTCACCCACATTGATTTTCATGTGCGAATCACACAAGGCCTTCCATTGATCTCCGCTGCTTTACTAACTCACTTCCTCTTTCTTATCACCCTACAATTTATTCAATTCAACTTAATCTGGACAGCATGCAGACTGGCCTAGGTGTACGTACTGGGCAGCTAGAGAGTGCTGGCCCCTAAATATCTTGTAGAAAGCAATGGCAGCAAGGCAGAGACGTGCACAGTCAAGATGCCATTTGGAGATGGTCAAGAGCTGCCACTGCTGTCGGTGTGTCATTGCTGACAGTGAGAGGGTGACACCTATGTCAGGGCAGAGAAACAGGCCAGGCTTGTTTTCTCCAGTAGGACAGAGCCTAATTGATAACATACACAGACAACACAAACAAATCAGAGAAAAAGAGAAAGTCATTACTCTAAAATACAAACTAAGAATAAGTCTGTACTAAAACCCAGCCTTTTCATATCATGGTTTGTGTCAAAGGACTATAATAAATGTTCATGTATGTTATCTCATTTCATAACCATGCATTCCTATGAGGTAAAATGATCATGTGTCCTTTTCAATGACAAGGAAATAAAGCTAGAAATAAAGTGGATGCTGAAACTTATCCAAAGTACAAAGTTTTAGTCCCTCTGTATTACCTGCTCAGCTAGGGTAGACTGGTCCTTTTAACTATCATTGAATGATACACTTGTATATGTCTTTAATTATGCTGCTCCCAACATTGCCCTTGTGTTTAGCTCAATGCCAAGAATTTGGGCAAAGAAGACCTGGGAAAGCTTTCCTAGTTATTTTGCTTGTCTTCCTCTAAATAAGAAGAAAATAACAAGGAAGCAAAGGATAACTGCTTTGAATTTAAACAGGCATACTTAATTATCTTAAATAGTGCTTATCACATAATAAATAGGTTCATCACTACACGCATATAAAAGCAAAATTCCCAAGCTATCATAAGTCTGTTTTCTTATGATCTAGTTCTTGAGACCAAAGATAGACTATGGAATGGGGAAGGTAGATGTAGTGACTGGAGAAGGAAGGAAGAAAAGAGAAACCAGGAAGAAATATAGGCTATACCTCCATCACCAAGGAGGTGGGAAGAGAGTATGCACTCAAGTCCCAAGCTTTCTCTCCCTACCTTTACTTGGATCTTATACATTCAAAAGGAAATGTGAAAAACTGTCAAGTAGGAAAATAGAAAGCACCAGAAGAGGGAATCATGGATTTTAATTTTGGCAAGACCATCCTCAAGTAATCCAATTTTTCAAATGCGGTGGGTGCTGAAAGACATTCTCTAGGACTTTTAATGCCATTGAGTTCTTGAGACTAGGACTTAAGAAGGTTGTGAAAATAATTATCATAGTCAGCAAATTGTTTATATGATGTTATGTTTTAGGACCTGAGTATACTTAAGAAGGTTGTGAAAATAATTATCATAGTCAGCAAATTGTTTATATGATATTATGTTTTAGGACCTGAGTTATATGCTAATTATAGAAAAGGGTGAATCTTCTGCCAGTGTATGGTACAGTACTCAGTGTCTTCATTAACTCCTGTGTACCTCAGAGTCCTCAGTCAGCTGAGGGCTTGCTATTCATCAAATGTTCTAGTTAACGAAGGCTTCCACAGATGGGCTGACAATTTTTGAGCCATGATTCAATTTTTCTTGGGTGAAAACACTTAAGGTCATGAAATGAATGCTTGGTTTCATCTGTATTACTATGAATTCTCATTGTACCAGCAGACTGGGGGATTAGTGGCTCACAGAGAGCTCGAACTGAGAGAATGCCAATGAGCCACTATTTATTCACCGAAGGTAATTTGCCCATTGTGGGAATATTGCTGCTGACTCAAGATGAGAATCTTCTAGAAGGCATGAACATGACAAGTAGTCTTGTTTAATATGCATAATTATTGAAATGGTACCACCTGAGCTAGTGTAGAACTGATCAGCAACAGTACCCATGCCTATGCCTACAGTAGTGTTATAATGCAGACCCATTGTAACTAGGTTTTCTTTTAAAATGAATAAAAACATATTTGAGTCATTTCTCCTTCATCCAATCCCTTCTATATACGTTTCCTTCAATTACTCCCATATCCTCCTCCTCCTCATTCTCGCTCAGACTGATAGTCTATTTTTTTTGTTTTGCTACACCACACACACACACACACACACACACACACACACACACACCATGGTGAGTCTCTTTAGTGTTGCATGTGTATATGATTTCAAGCCTGACCATTTAGTATTGGATAATCAGCCTTTGCTGGCAAAGATTTATCTGTTGTCCCTCAACAGTCAGTGATCTGTAGTTCTTTGTCTAGTAGTGGGGTCCTGAGAGATTTCTCTCTTCCATGTTAACCTGTCTATTGGTATTGTCTTTAGACCTTGTTAAGGCAACTTATATTGTTGAGATATCATGGATATAGCTTTTCTGTCATTTCTAGGAGACACACAGTCTCACAGACATCCTAATCCCCTGGCTCTTAGATTCTTTCTGTCCCCTCTTCTGCAGTGTTCCCTGAGCCTTTGGTGCATATGTTAGACATGCCACAATCAGTTGATCTCTGTGTTTTGACAAGTCGTGGTTCTGTACTGACTTTTGTTTGCTGCAAAGAGGTGCTTCCATGATGTGGGGTGACAGCTATAGTTATCTATGGTACACATTTTAGTTGTGTGGCAAATCATAACTGATGCTGTCAGTTTGGTGTAATGAATCTGAGTAACTGGGTCAGGCGAGTCAGGGAAGAGATAAAGTCCACCCCAAAGTATTTTGATTAGCGTAGGTCCCTCTCTGGACAGCAGATGAGTGGTAGATTTCATTGGAAACCTCTGAGGTTCTTTGTGGTACCTGTTTGAGGACCATTCTTAGCATGGAGGAGGCAATCTACAGGATTTCAAATTCTGTGGTCTCAGGATTGGTCCTTGTATTGTCTACTCCACAGTATTTCCTAGTGTCTTAGGTCCTTGGGAAAGCCTGGGTTTTCTTTATCATAACAATGTATGTTGTTCAATACAGTAGGTTTGGAGAATTTAGTACATTCCAAATCCCTCATTTAAAAAGTAACTATTGTTTGTCATTCAGGTGTATTTCTTACTAAAAATGGTCACATGTTGTGCTCCATGCATGAGTAGTAGTAGGGTGTTTGTTCACACTGTGACACTCTGAGACTATAAATAAAGTTTACCTTGAATCAGGGGGCAGAGTCAAAGGCTAGCTGACCAGAATTAGCCATAGAGAAGCCAACAATTTGGATAGAGAAGACACACTAGAAAGAAAGGGCAGGGACTTGGGTTTGGCTCTTTTCTTTTAGGTTTTGGGGTAGGTGAAAAGATGTGCCTCTTGTTTGGTCTCCAGCCAAAGAGCAAAGTCAGCTGATTGCACCCCAATTTTTCTGATTTAGTGGGTTTTCAAACCCACATCTGATTCCTGAGTCTTTGCTGGTAAATAGAACGATAGAGACTTAGTTTGAACCTACATATTGTGGCTATGGGACCAGAAGACCCTAAGTGGCTGACAGGGGAGGGCACTGACTATGGGACCATGAGATCACATATGATAATTAAAATACTAGTAGATTCATATGCAGCCACTAAGTCAACTGAAAAACATCAGTAGGGTATCATTTGTTAAACCTAAAATTATTCTTAGGCTCCTGTTTCTGCCCTATTCAGAGAAGCTTGGTCTTTAGTGTTTATTTGTTTGCAGAGATTTAAAGAAGTGAAAGCAAACAGTACACGAGGTCAGAACATTTTCTGTATTTTTATAAAGACCAAGAATGCCTCAGAAGTTGTTCTAGAGGTAAAAGAGAAATTAAGATTCCTTTGATGACTTCAAGAGAGAAGAAAGGGAGTTAAAGCAAGATCAGATGGTTATTTAAAACTTGAGAGTCCCCTGTGTATCAAGGATCCTCCCTGTCTAGGGTTCTCCTGAGAGCTAACCAGAGGTTGGGATGACAACTACTTGGGAACACAACTTGAGTCTTAGGAACTGTCAGCCTTGCCAATCCTCCCATGTGATTGCCCACGAGGCACAGGAGAAGCAATTCTCCCCTTCCAAATGTTTCAAGCCTGCACATCAGTGGCATCTGCTGAATAAGGGTGATGGAAAAACACACACTAGTGATGATGGATTGCATAGAGCAGCAAGCCTGGTGCATAGCTCCACATAATGAACTGTGACCTTTCCTAAGATGTGGAACTTCTGCAAATAACAAACGTGAGCATCCTATACTTCTGTTGCCCCATAGAAATAAATGAAGCAGTGTGAGGATGTGAACGAGAGATGTCTCTCATTTCCTGGAAGATTACTTTCTCATCCATTGTGGTTTCTGGGCCTCTGGTATGAGATACATCAGTTCAGATATGCAAGCATCTTTCTTTGTTTTTCTTTTTAAATTTTTATTTTAGAATCTTTTCATACAATGTTTTGATCATATTCTTTCATCTCCCCTAACTCCTCTCAAATTGTATCCACCTAACTACCCACCCAACTTCATGTTCTCCCTTTCTATGCCTCTCTCTCTCTATACCTCCTTGGGAAAGACAACGACAGGAACAAATCCCCCAAAACAAAATCTGCCTAAAATCAAATATCAAGATATAAAAAAGAAAAGAAAATTAATAAGTCAAAAATATCAAAATAGAAAGTACACACACACACGCACACTCACACTCATAAACCATGACACTTAGTTCAGTTTGGCCAACTACTCTTGGGTGTAGAGTTTGGTTGAGATACCTAGTACTACTCAGTCAGAGAAAACTAGTTTTCTCTTCCCAGAAGATACCAATTGCAAATAATTTCTTGCTTAAGAATGGGAATTTGTGTACACTTCCTTTTTTCAATCTTAGAATTTTGTCTGTTTTGAACCTGTGCAGGTCCTGTGCGTGTTGTAAGAGCCTCTATGAGTTCATATGTGTCAGTCCTATGGTGTCTGGGAGACACTTTTGTTTTGGAGACATCTTTTCTATTTCTCCTCCTCTTCTGCACAGGTCACTGAGTCTTTAGGGGAGAAGTTTGATGAAGTTATCTCAGTTGGGACTGAGTAGTCTAGTCTCTTATTCTTTGTCTGTGTGTTAATCTCATCACCTGCAAGAAAAAGTTTCTCAGATGTGGGCATAGCAATCTATCATCAGGAGTCATTTTATTGCTATGTTTCTTTAACAGAATAGTACTATGAGGTTTTCCCCTAGACTCATGATGACCTTGCTAGTCTCAGGTTCTTGATCATTTTAGCAGTGTTAGTGGATTCCATCTCATGGAGTAGGCCTCATTAAATATTTAGAAAATAGTTGGTTACTCTCATAACATTTGGGCAACTATTGTCCCAGTATCTCTTGCAGGTGGGTATCAGTTGAATTAGCAGAGTTTGTAACTGGGTGATATTGATATTACCTTTCTCCTCTAGTCATGTGCAGAGTACCTTCCAGGACCATGAACACTTTTTAGTAGGGATGGAAGTTCTAGTTAGGTACCACCTTGACTTCCCCATACTGAGTGACATAAACACATGCTGTCTACAGCAATAAGGCCTTACCATTAGGTTGTAGAAAACAGCTCATAGCCTCTTCTAGGTTTCTTAGAGACATAGTTTTTCTAGTTAAAGATGACACTTACTAAACATACTGTGTTGAATAAAGTTCTATATGACACATAAAACAGCCTCTTCAGAAATCTTTAAGTCACATTATTGATAACTGTAATGGTTAATTTTCATGGACCTGAGAGCCTTCAGAAGCTTTGGAAAGTACTTTTCTGGTTGTGCCTACAAGGATGCTTCTAGATGTGATTAGTCAATGAATGCTTTGCAAAAATCTATAGTTGACTCTTGATGGCTTTAATTGTTGAATAGTTTCCCCAAATCCAGAGATACTGGAGCTGTGGAAGGTGAAGGTGAGGTCTAGTTGGAAAAAGTGGGTCATGGGAGGCATGATCATTGGGATATATCTTGACATTATCTCTTTCTGTTACTGTTCCATTCTGCTTTCTGTCTTCCATGGCATGAGCTGTGCCACATTCTCTCTGCCATTGTTGACTGAAATGTCTGAAATGGTAAGCCAGATAATCTTTTCTCTATTATGGTGTTTCTGTTGGGTGTTTGTTTCCAGTGATGATAAAAATGATGAATACAACTGTACTGTGGTAGTGACCTCCCTGCAACTCATTTCATTTTCCACTCTTGAGCATTCGGGCGACAGCATCCTCTGGCTTTTCATACACTTAGCTTGTGACTGTGTGATTAGTCTAAGCAATGAGCTCTGAGCAGAAACAAAGTGTGTCCCTTCCAGAATGAAGTGTTTTGAGAGAGTATGCAGTTCTTCAGCTTCTTCCCTGTGCCGCGAAAACTCATGAAGTGATGTGTTGGGGTAGTTGTGTTGCCAAATTCAAGTAAACTTGTTACAGAGCATTTTCCCTGGAGAGTTGGACTTGTGGCTCAACTGGGAAAGAAACAAACCACTGCCATTTTAGGTCACTAAAACTCGGAGTTATATTACTACTAAGGCATATATTTTCCAAGTTAGAGTTTAAGCCTTAATCCGTTTAACAGAACCAACCCTGCAATTAGACTTCCGAGGTTCCATTACATTATCCATCTCTTTATAGTTTTTGGTCTTAGAAATGTCGATCTGCTTGTTTTAGTTTCTTCATCTTTGCCTTACTCATAGAATGATAATTAACTAATATTAAGGGATTAAAATGCCATCTGCCACACATAAGAAGTATTTGAAAATCTTTAGTTTTTTGATGACTAAATTCCAAAAGCTGTTAGTGTAAACTCCCAAACAATTAGTACCCAAAGCAATTCCAATGTCTATATTTTGTTTATTATTCATTGAGTTCATCCATGACATTTACTGCGGGTATAATAAAAGATGTGCATGTGACTCACATTTGTTCCAAGAGAGTTTCATAAGAAATTATTTTGCAAATATTTCAGTCTTTCATACCAATGACCTCACCCCTTTAAAACAGTTCTTTGGATGGCTTCTTTTTGTTTCTTCTTCTGCTTCTCTTAGTTTGACTTGTTTTTGTTTTTTTAAACCAGTTTCTACGTTTGTGACTAGCTAATTCCCTCATACCTTCTTGACGTTGGCTATAACAAGAGCTCTGATTTCGTCTCCCCTCTTTTTCTTATGCTGCTGCTCGATGACAGGGAGGATATTGAACAAGGATAAGAGATGATCCCATGCTTTGTTGTTTGGGTGGCTAGAAGTTAGGCAGTAATGTCACAAGAATGTGACAGGGTTTATTTCTGTGTCTAGACTGTATGTGTGCCCTCTGGTGAGTAAGTGTTAGCACAAAGTATTTTTTGTCACAGTTTGTGATGCTGGCAAATCATATGCAGTAGATACTTCTCTCTCTCTCTGTGTGTGTATGTGTGTGTGAGAGAGAGAGATAGAGAGAGGGAGAGAGAGAGAGAGAGAGAGAAAGAAGAGAGAGAGACCATATGTACATGACCATTCTTCTTAACGAGCCTTGTTTTCTTTTGAGACAGAACCTCTCAATGTCTATGCTGTCTGGCTAGGGAGGCCCAGGAATTTCTCTTTGTCTGAATGAGCATGTCACCACCCGGGGGCTTTTATGTGGGCTCTGGGGGTTCTAACTCATGCCCCATATTTCTGCATAAGCTATCTCCATGAGTAATGCATGAAGGTGCTCTCAGAGGCCAGAAAGATTTGTTGAATCCCCTGGAGCTGGAATTACAGGTATATCTGCTCCATGTGGGTGCTGGCTGAAACTGAACTTTGGGGTCCTCTAAAAAAGCACCAAACACCCTTAACTGCTGGGCCCTAGATTACGTACTTTAAAAGACACATTTAAAACAAGGAGACTGAAGTAAAACAATTCACAGTATGGAAGAAGGAGTGGAGCATATAAAGGAAATCACAGTAAGAAGGAGAGATAGGCTCTGCATATCAAGGAAGGAAAATCTTCATGGAAAGAACCTGCCAAGGGGAGACACTACATGATTATTAAATGAGGGGAAGAAAGTACATCCAAAGGCACTAACAGTCGCAGGTTCCTTCGGAGGAAATGCAGAATCAACTCTCTCCCGGCTCTTCCAGATTCCATTTGCATTTATTTGTAGATTTTATTCCTTGTTTTGTTTGGTGTTTTTCTTCCAACTTACTTTATACTTTGTTTTACCTTATACTTTCATTTACTTTAAAATAAGGTAAAACATGGATAAGAGGATTTTAAAGCAATTCTAAATAAGTAGGTTTTTAAAAATGAAAGAAATTATTTACAATTCTCATCTTGCCACACTTATTTCCCAAGAAAATTTACTAAAAAGTTCCGAGTAATACATTGTCACAAAGAATATGTCCCAAATGCATATTAAGACAAGACAGCATATAAAATATAGGGGGTTTTCTTTCACAAAAGATTTCTAATTTCTGTTCTAATGGGTAGAGTAATATAATTTTATGAGTTCTTATTTAATACTGCATTAATAAAAGTGTAGAGTAGAGGTGATAGCTTATTGCGGAAAATAGCTTATACAGAAACATGGAGATCTGAGTTGGACATAAAAGCCCCGGGTGGTGATATGCTCTTAGAGAAAGAGGAATTCCTGGGCCTCCCTGGCCAGGCAGCATAGCCATTGAGAGGCTCTCTCTCAAAAAAACAAGACTCCTTAAGAATAATGGTCTGAAATTTGCTTCTGGCCTTCATACTAGCACATATGCGTACACATTTGACATACATACAAACACACACACACATGCATACACAAACACAAAGCATAATATAACAATGTTGGTGAGTGTGAATGTGTGTGTGTGTGCGTATATGTGTGTATGTGTGTATTAGGTGGTTCAAAAGGAATAGTGGGTTTGGACTTTCAATTTTAAATCATTCTAACTAAGTTCAAACACATCTTTATCAATCAAAACAGGAACTATAAGAGTCAGCACATTTTTGCTAATTAGAAATACACTTGTTTATTCCTGTAGTGCAAAAGTCCATGAGTTGGGATTTGTCAAATCTGCAAAGCATTTGGATGGGAAAGACTTTTCTGCATTCTTATAGATGTAGATGTAGAAGCATTTCCCCAGCAGACAAGTGTTGAGATGCCTAAAGAAGTGGAAGTTGATAGATGAGGAGAGATGAGGTGAATATTGGTGGATTGGGCAAAAGCCCATTGCCCAGTTTGTTCAGCCTTTGAAGTGCTGATTGCATGAATTTCTATCAGATGTTATACTGGAGAGTAACAACTTCTTTCTGTGGACTAGTCTCGGCTGCCAGCATGGCAGTTGTGGGTTCATAGCATTGAATTGCTGAGTTCATTTCTCAAATATAATGATTTCCCCATGATTTGGAAAGCTGTAATTGATAAGGCACATAGCACCACCCAACAGCAGCCATGGCATTTCCAGGCATATGTGGCTTTGAATAGTACTTTGGAATATCTCAGTCTGAGCCATGAACTGTCTGCTTTTAGTCATGCATCATGACTTGTGGGAGAAGTGGTTCATTATTGCTGCAGAGAAGAAGAGAGGACGGTGGTTCACAATGTAGATTCATTTTATTTTAGGAGGCTCACAAGGCAACCACATAGTGCAGTGTTTTTCAATCTTCCTAATGCTGTGACCCTTTAATACAACTCCTGTGGTGATCCCCAACCATGAAATTATCTTGTTGTTACTTCATAACTGTAATCTTGCTACAGTTATGAATATTAATGTAAATACTTTTGGAGATGGAGTTTTGCCAAAGAGGTAACGACCCACAGGTTGAGAACTACTGACTTAGAGAGTGCTTTTCATCATTCCAACTTGCTCCAAATGCTATTGGATGGTCCATGTTAAATTCTTTGGCAACTTCTCCTCTAGTTGTAGGATGAGCAATTTCTATGATTGCTTTTGAATGGTCATTGCCAGCTTCTGGTGGCAGGCTACACGCCTCATGTCAAAGCTTTCTGCTCTTTTGCAAAACTTCTAGAACTGTCCACTGCCTTATATAGTGGTTAATTTCTGAAACAAATATGGTTTCATTTTTGAGAGTTGTCTTTGTTGTTTACAATGACATTGAATGCCAATAAGAAAACCATCCAAATTTGCTTTCTGCTTTACATCATTTTCATTGTATTAAGTAAATATAAAATAAACAACAAAGAGAGTGGCAAATGCATATTAAAATATTATATAGCATAGCCAAATTCGTTTAAGAATGTATCCAACATCAAATAATAAATTTTAATAAAGCAAACCCCACAATTATTCTTGTACCAATCTAAACATATATTCATACACATGTATGCAGTTATACATCTTCATACAAAGTATTTCTGCAGGATCCAAGGTGATGTAGTTATCTATTAAAAAGGAACTTGAAATTTTTTTTCTTTTAAGATTTGGAAGACATAAAGTAAAATCTGGCACTGGTGGTGCATGCCTTTAATCCCAGCACTTGGGAAGCAGAGGCAAATGGATCTCTGGGAGTTTGAAGCCAGCCTAGTCTACAGAGCTATGACAGCCAAGGCTACACAAAGAACCTCTGTCTCAAAAGACGAAGCAAACAACTAACAACCAAAGATTTGGAAGATTGGAACAAAAACTTAGGTTTTTGCATATCATTGTTGCCAGAATAGTGAAGGCGTAAGTCATAAACAATCCCACACCAGTTGGGAATTAAAGGG
>LOEQ01013209.1:0-21648 GCA_001685075.1 Bramus lutescens | reverse complement strand
GTGTTATCATGTTGTTTTTCAGATTGTTGGAGGAATTCTTGCGTTAGCACCTGCACATGTCTTCCTTCAAATGCTCTCCAATGGATCTTCTGGTACAAGATCAGGGCCCCTTGCTGGCCAGGGAACTCACAGACAAAAGGCCTAGCTTGCTGCTTTCAGGCTTAGTGAAACAAAGGAACTCCTGCCAGGTTGCACTCACCACCCAGTCCTAGCCCCAAAACAGGCTGAGATGGGGGATCTTATGACCCTGGAGAAGGGAAGGGGTCCCTGGGATCAAGCTGGGATGGGATAGGAAGAGAGAGGCAATAGTTGGGGAGAGAAGCCCATGTAGAATGACCAGAAAGTTTAGGTGGTTGAGGAATGTCTGTGCTTCCTTTCCTGGGGCTTCAGCCGGCCAGTCAGCAACATACTCACCCCACTGATGGATTTTCTGGTACAGGATCAGGGCCCTTTGCTGGCCAGGGACCTCACAGACATAAGGCCTAGCTCTTACAAGTCATTCTTCTCAGTCAAATAGAAATATTGACTAGATGCTGTGTGCTAGGGTATTATAAAACCTGGAAACGATAGCAATACTTGGATAATAGAGTGTCAAATCTCAATGCCATTGCATAATTCCATAATATTACAATGCTATTATTATAATTTGGGCTCTGTTTGCCTACAAGGAAGAAATCTTATGTTGGAGCAAAAATCAGACAAATTTTCATTACTTCTGAAAAATTTATTTCTTGCAAACTCAGTTCTTTCTCTTCAACATCCTTTTGGTTAATCAATGAGAGATTCCCATACTTTGGCAGGTTTTCTACACCAGCTTTTTTGTGAGTAGTTAATGATCTGTAAACAACCATTTTAAAAGTGCCAGGGGAGTTTACCATTTAGAAGAATTCTATAGGGAACTCTACTGTAAAAACCGAAAAGTCTTTGGCTAACACAAGTATTCTCCCTGAAACATTTTTTTATTTGCTTTTAAGTCTACTGTAAGTTTCTTAAGGCAGAAGTACCAGTCCCCACCAGAGGACTTTGATTTCTGAAGGAAAAAGTCATTCCTTTCCATCATACCTGTTCCCTTATTTTCTACAACAGGATTGAATTTTGCTCTGTTGTGTGTGTGTGTATATGGGGGAAGGGGAAGGTTCCTATTGTCACAGGCTTGCTCTTCAGGTTTCTTTGTAGCTTTCCATGGGATGCCATCTTCTTCTGGTCTTTTCATGGCCTTCACAGGTCTAACATGAAGCTTGTGGATAAAGCACAAGTATAGTTGGGTTAAGCATACTTGCCTAGGTCTTGCATGTTCTAAGGAGGACATTAGAAAAGCTTGTGGAAATCCACAGCCCTCCCTGACGTTTGAAAGCTAGGAGCAAGGAATCAGGCTTCAATGCTGAGACCTCCTGCCTCAACTCATGTAATTGTCTGATGTCCTACAGGGAAATTAAGTCCGTAAATAACCCCAGTTCCTAGAAAAGTCATGAAGACGGGAAGGTGGCTAACCTTGAGACGCTTTCCGGTTTTATGTGCGAAAATGGAGCATTTGCTCTAGCATGCATTTTCATTGCTTTCTATCAGTTCCATTCTGGGCTGGTAACTTCTTCAGACCATCGTGAAGCCCCATTCACCCTTCCATCTGCATCGCTCCCTGCAAACACGAGACAAGACTCCAGTGTTCTTGCTTGTGAATGCGAGTTGTGTTCTCCTCCACTGGGCTCTATCTCAGTATCTGTCTCAGGCATTGACTCTCAGTCTTCCTGATGCTGCGGTTCTTTCACACAACTCCTCGTGTTGTGGGGCCCCCCAACCATGAAATTATTTTTGTTGTCAATTCATAACTGTAATTTTGTTAATATTATGAATCATAATTTAAATAACCGTGTTTCCCGATATTCTTAGATAACCCGTGTGAAAGGATTGTTCATCCCCACAAGGGTCTTGACCCACAGGTTCAGAACCACTGGTCTAAGGCTTTGGAATGGAGTATTTATTATAAAGACCAACCTTTCTGCCAGTGGCTGCGCTCTTTATATTTCTTAGTCTCTCTTCTATCAACCTTGCCTACTTCATACAAGACCCTGAGCAAAATTTAAAGGCTCTTTACCCGCCCTTAAGATCTTAGACTGTATACCTTCCAGACCCAATATGATGAATCAGGAATGAAGAGGCCAACCATTTGGCATGAAAGATTCAGTCTTTCCCCAAAATGTAATATTATTCCAGACATAATCTTGATTGTTTTGAAATGGAACCAGGACACGCCAGGCACCAGGACTGATACAAAATCAGGAACAGTTGAAATGGGATTGCCAAATATACTAGGAGAAACGGGTTCTTTCTGCTTTTTCATTTTTACATTAAAAAAATTCATCTTAAAATCTGAGTGTTTTACATTTTAGTTTTTGGTCTCTGACCCACCTATTTGTCAGTGCAGAAGCGATGTTCGGCTTCTTATATGCCGTCCATCTTGATCATGGCTGTGATCCTCTTTTTCACCAAGTCAGTCTCTCTTTCTGGGTTAAGATTTTCTGGTTTTATCTTCTCAAAGGTTACATCTATAAGAAATGCGTTACCCTACCTGCCAATCGTCATTGCTCAATTATTGCAAGTCCTATATTTGTGGTTTCTTGGTTGCAAGGGGTGGGGGGGGTGGAGTGGTGTTTCCTGTTTCTGGCTGGGCAAAGATGTTTGCTTAAGGAATGCCTGTGGTTTGTCTCCTCTGCTCCCTGAAAATTAAGAGACTGTAGATTAGAGGAGAAAATGATCACTCAAAGGCCAGACGTGGAGTGGTTCGAAGCATCTGTCAACTTAGCGTCTATGGCTTCTTCAGGGGCTTCTTTATGCGGCTTGCAATCCATTAAGGACAATTCGAGAAGCATTGTTTTGCTTCTCTGGCCACCCAGGTGAGCTTGGCATATGAACGTGAGTGTGAAGGTGTGTGCACACACAACTCCTGAGAACCCGAGCATTGTTCCTTCCAATTGTGAGTGAAGGGAATGACTGACATGTTTTCACAGGGCATGGGGCTTAAGTCTTGAAGGGACCTGTTGGGATAAACACAGTCGAGATAATAGCATGGGGCGAGACAAAAGCAGAGTCATTGTGAAAATGCCTTCAACCCGAAACATTCTGACGGAGCCATGCACGAACAATGGGCACAAATTGCCTAATGTGGTACATGCACACAGCAATAACCTTAATGGTGACTGTAAAATGAAGCATTATGTTAGCCAGGAGAAAGGAAAATGCAAATTGATTCTCCTTTTGTTTAGGTGTAAGTGCTTATCAAGGTTAGCAGTATTCAAGGTCTGTGACATCGCAATAATTTGTTTCATTATAACACACGAACATGGAGAGTGCTTGGAGCTGTCTGGGTGACTCAGATGGCCAGAGGAAATTCCATAGCTACAGCTTCCACCATCTCTTTTCCACATATCTCACTCTTGGCCTGATAGGGGAAGTGGCTGCAGAACCAAAACCTTTCAAAGATGAGATGGTAGGATTCTCTGTTAACACAGTCATAACTTCATCCCTTCACAAGATTACAGAGTCATAGCATGCATTTTAACTTGCGGGGCTCTGCAGCAGCCTGCCAGAAAAAAAGAAACGTTTACAAAGGTTTCTATCTCAGGCACCTGGGCACCAGCAAGATAGTCACGATGCACTAGTCCTTGGGCCAGAGTCTCCTTGGTCAGTAGAGGTCAGGGCATAGGCCCATGTGTTTGCGTTTGGCTGGAATACATACATTTCTAGCTCTCCCACTGCTTTTCAGTCTCCACCGGATGTAATTTCTTCGGGTCCCTGGGTTTGAGGTTGGCATCTTCATAAAAACAGCAGTTTTTATGGATGTTATCACATAGTGAAATCTATGTAAATGAAGGTTTCTCTGTCCTTCCCTGGCCTTCAGCAGCTTTTAAATAATCACTCAAGGGTTTACTATTATTTACAAACTGTTTGGCCTATAGTTCAGGCTTATTGCTAACCAGCTCTTATATTTAACCCATTTCTTTTAATCTATGTATTGCCAAGTGGCCATGGCTCTTACCGGTCTGCTGGCATCTAGTTTCATAGGTGGCTGGCTTGCCTTGACTCTGTCCTTCTTTCTCCCTGTATCTCCAGTTGGCTTCCTCACCTAGATATATTCTATCTTGCTATAGGCCAAAGTATTTTTATTATCAGCCAATGAGAGCAACATATATTCACAAAATACAGAAGGGTTATCACAGAACACACCTATTGTCTGATAGTTGGGTTTTGTTTGTTTGCTTATGAATACACTATCACTATCACTATTATAAGGAAAACACCAATAAGAACATGTTTTGTAACATATATTATAGAACTTTTGGGTAAGACCTTCCTGTGTTTACACAGATGGAGGCTCGGGAAGGAAAAAGGAAGGATGACTCATGGAACCATGCTGATGGGCTTATCCTTTCTTCTGAAATTCAGAGAGCTACTGTTGTCAATAAACAACCTGTCTTTAATAGGAAAACTGATTTTTAGAGATCATGGTAATGATCAGAATAGTTGCTCAGAATTTTCTATCCCTCCCTGCATTTGTACACAGAGATTGCAGTTTTGTTTCCTGGCTACCCAGATCCTAGGAATCTCACAGAAGCTGTATTAATTACAACATTGATTAGCCAGTTGCCTAGGCATACTTCTAGCTAGCTCTTACATCTTAAATAAACCCATTTCTATTAGTCTATGTATTGCCACCTGGCCATGTCATTACCTCATTTTCTACATGTCTTTTTTCCTTGGCAGCTGGGTGGCATCTTTTTGACTACATGACCCTCTCTATGTATCTCTGTTCAGATTTCTTGCCTGGCTTTACTCTACTAAGCAACTGACCAAAGCAAATCCTTTATTACCAATGGTAATAAAATATATTTATAGCAGAGGGGAATCCTACATCATTTATCTCTCTCTTCCTTCCTTCCTTCCTTCCTTCCTTCCTTCCTTCCTTCCTTCCTTTCTTCTGTCCCTCCCTTTTCCATCCCTACTTACCTATTTCCAATTCCCCTTTCCTTCTTCTCTTCTGTTCCCTCCCTTCTTTTCTTCCTACCCATCTTTCTTAGGTTCTTAGTTTCTAAGGCACCAATTCAGCACAATATCACTAGTTATAAAATATTTTCTTCTTAAAATTTTCTTTACTAGAGGTTACTAAGTGATAGTGTTTTCATAAGCAAGCAAACAAACAAAACCCAAGATAATCTTTGGACAATATGACTCAGACACAGAAAAATTACTCAACTCAACTGAGCAGATCTTCAGGGCAGGGCCCTTGTGTGGACACAGGTGAGACAACGGATAACAGATTCATAGATGAAGATCACCAGAACACTGCCTATTAGCTCATGTCACTTGACTGGCATTTGAGTTCCTAAATGGCAGTGTCTGTATAGGTATGTAAGGCAGGTTCAACAGGCATGAAGGGTACCCAAAGAGGAAGATAAGATTCCCTATGGAAAGGTGACATTCCCAGTGAGGTTTCTGGTATCTGTGTATGGACATGTTGGTTGTCACCAACGCAGCTGGAAGGCTTAACCCCAAGTGTGAGATTGGCTATATCATACTGATCAGTGATTTCAGCAACCGATTTGCTGTAGTCATTAAAACTCTCTTTGTGGCCCCAGTGATGAAATGCTTGGAGCTCATTTCCAGCCATATGTTTATGATCAGAATTAAAGGCATGACTTTCAGTGCCTGAAAAGAAACTGAGGGCCAGGGAGAGCTGCAGGAAGGCAGCTGTGTGATGCCATCAGTCCCCAGATTTGGAACTGCTGCAAAAGATGGGAGTGGGTTCTGTTTGGGTGAGCACAGTACAAGAAGGTAATGACATTGTAGACTTCTTTTTTCTTTTTTCTTATCACTGACAATATCATTGTGGATTATGGAAATCTGGCAATGGACAATCACAACATAGTCCTAAAAGCTTGGAAGCAAACTATCCTGAAACTGGAAGCTTGTGTCCATTTTTATAGAGAGCACTCTACTTCCTGAGTATGCCTACTGATCAGTCTTGGAAAGGGTTGGTGCTCCCCTCATGGGATCTAAGGGGCTGACTACTTTGGCCCCTTGCTGGGGTCACAGTCTGTACCATATATAGTAGTAGAAAGGAAAGAGGAAGATCCAGTCCTCTCATGTTCCTATGGCTCAGGCTGGTTCACACAAAGCACCAGAGATCAAAAACAAACAAACAAAAAAAAACCAAAATCAAACCAATAAAGAGAGAAGAAAAACACACACACATATACACTTGGACCTTTGAGTGATGAAAATATCTCTTTAAGTTAGTTACTATTCTGAGGATTATACAAGCGCAATACTCCCAAACCATACAAGATGCAGTTTGTCCTTGGGGAACTTAAGACCAATATTCTGAATTGATGGTTGCTGGTCTCTTGTACTGTTACTCTGAAAATAAATAGAACATTTCCCTTGGGAAACTGTCATTATCCATCAAGGAGAAAAATCACCAAGAAGATTTATAGTAATTCAGAATAATAAACTATAAAAATAAAATGAACTATATTAGTGGGTTCTTTGATTTGCAGGCAGTAGAAAATAACTTGAGCTAGCTTAGCCAAAAAAGAAAAAAAGAGAAAGAAAAAAAAAGCTATTCATTGGAAAGATGCTGAGATTGTACTGGAGAGATTGAGTCATATGGCTTTAGAAAGTGTGAATATGTGAATCCTGGGACCTCAAAGAACGTTTGGTCCTGTGTCTTTCCTCTTGAGATACCAGAGCTTTATGCTAAAGTGAAGAAGTCAATGCAAAAAAGGATCCAACTGGTTATGGCTAAGGGAATGCATTGCAAAAGTCACACATGGCCACTGAAGAGCCTTCTTCATGTGACTGTTGATGATGAATAAATACATCTTTATTGACTTGATCTTATATTGACTTGATCTTTACTGACTTGAACTTATTGCCCTAGTTCTAGTTAGCATTAATCTGATGGGATCAAGTTAAAGAGATGGACAAGCTACAGATCATCCAGGATAGGACATGTCTAGGAAGACACGGATGACAAGTTAAGTCAGCTTGAAATAGTTTGCAGTCTTTCCCAAGGCATAGGTTTACCACTTTCTTAAAACCTCCGAGTGCTTGCTGCAACTGTCCAGAGTTCCTACGTAGCACTGATTTGCTGAAGCTGAGTTTGGACTGACCTCCCCGTAAACACAGCACTCATGGTCTAGCCTTTCCAGTCTGATAATCCCTACAAATGCCTTCCCACAAACTGCCCAAGCCTCCCCTTCCCAGCTCTCATGTCTGCCTTAATACTTACTTGAGTTATGGCCCATATTCTTAGTCTGCAAGGTTCTCAAGATCAATACTGGGTTTACATATCTTTGTATCTTGTATTAGTCAGGATTCTCTAGAGGAACGGAACTGATGAGCTGAGAGGAAAAAGAAACAAGTATACACACACACACACACACATTCCCACAAAAGAATTTATCAAGTCAGCTTTAATCTAGAACAACAGAATCACACATGAAAACTGAGAACCTGATAGTCACTCAACCCTGAGGGTGGGTGCTTCAGCAGTCCTAATATGACACTGGAAGCCCAGAGAGTTCTTGGAGAGCCACTGGTCCCAAGTCAATAAAAGCTTGAAAACACTGATTATGATATCAGAGTCAAAATCATCATCATCATTATCATCATCATCATCATCATCATCATCATCATCATCATCATCACCACTATCACCATCATCATCACAATCGTTAGCAGAAACAACAACAGAGAAAATCAACCCATAACAAGAGGGAAGGTCAAGTGAGCAATAGGCAAGATGCCCTTTCTCCTGACACACCCATTTTATATGCACTGCTACCATTATAGGCTTCTGCCTACAATCGGTACAGTCTTCCTCGTCACTCAAGGCAGTCAAGACAGTTCTTCACATCAGGATACAGACTTAGGCGAGTCTAATCTATGGCAGTTGACATTAACCATAATATACCCCCAGCTCTTAACAGTGCTTGAAGGATAGCACCTTCTTGGCACACATGGGCCAAATCTGTAAACGCAAATGAACTTAGGTAACTAGCAATTTCCATAGAGGATGTTCCTGACGAAGAGAGAAGTGTGAGCTAGACAGACATCTCAAATATCTTAATTACAACATAGAATAATGTACCTTCTCATTGTCCTCTCCTAATTAAGAGAAGCAAATTCTGGCTGAATGGGAGTTTCATTGGGTTTTCATTAATAGAAATTAACAATTGACAGCAAAGTGCTGGAGCTTGGACTGTGATCACCTAGGTTCACTTATTACCTTTTTCTCTCTCAGCCTGCTTTAATTTTTTTTCTCTCTTGCTGGTCAAGTTTCTGATTAACCCATGAAGGGCCCCAGTAGACAATCACTAACTTCTTGCTTAACTTTTGCCGAGAAGCAATTTTGACTATAGCACCAACTCAAATGTGAAAGCATGCCTAGGTCTGCTTCACAGATAATACCAGTCATAATGGCTCTCTCTCCCTGCACTGCCGCCTGGAGAAGTGACGGAGGTGAACTTCTAGACACACAGACATCCTCCCGTAGTTTTGGCAACACCTGGCATGTTGTCTGTGTTGCTGCCGTTTCCTGATGCCCCCTGTCTTAAACTATGATGCAGTTTCTTCCTTCTCCCTGGGAAACTCCTAGTGACCATTTAGAACACTTAGATGGGTTCAAATACCACCTCTTCCAGACCTGTCTACCCTGAACTATCACATGCTTGTCTACCAGCACCTGTATAGCCAGTCCTCAGAATCATGCATTCCTTCAGATGAAATTTCTTCTTTAGCTATCATGCCAGCCCTTGTTCATCATATCCCATTTAGAAAAAAAAAAAAAAGGACCAGAACCTGAGCTCCATCTGAAGAACTCATGCGAAAGAAAGGCAGGTGTGGTATGTGCTGTAATCTCAACACTAGGGAGGATCTTTAGGGCTTGGGAGATACAGCTTACTTAGGAAGTTCTGGGTTCAGTAAAGCACCCTGTCTTGAAAAAGAAGGTAGATGGCACCTGGGAAATGACAAATGAGGTTGTCCTTTGGCCTCCACAACCAAAGAACACATGGACCCCATGAGTGTCCACAGGTACACACGCATGCACTTGCGCATGCATACCATACACATACAATGCAACTTGAATAAATGTGAATGGAAACTTGAGACCTTTCTAATGTCTCTTCCTGTTGATACCCCGAGTCTTGCAGCTGTCAACTGGCCCTTCCCTCAACAGCCTACAGGTAGCCATGAGTGAGGTCTCTAACACTTGGCTTTTCTTCAGGTCTGAAGGTACTGATAGACCAGCCAGTAACATGCTGTGCTTGGAAGGAAACAACACAGCAACATTGTTAAAAATACTTTGTTCTCTGCCTAGTCTTGACAGGATTTTTAGATGGGGATTTCATGACAAAGGGATGGATATTCCTCACACATTCCCTGAGTATCACATACAAAAATAAAAACAAACTCAAGAAACACCTAGAAACAACAAACATGCAAGGAAACCTCAGCCTATTGCTGTTCACCAGCGTAGACTGACTCCCACTGTTCCCATTAATGTTTACATAAGACCACATGCTATTTGGGTCTGTGCAAATCATATGATGCATACATAGCATATACATTCTGCACACTTACATAATCTTTTGCATAGGCCACAAAAACATATATGCATGTATGGAATAACCTTTCCTGGGCCTGGAGTGATCAGTCCCATGCACATAGAAAGTAAAAGGACAGGAAAAAGTCTTTTTACCTGATGTAGAGGCAAGTAACATTCGATGTTGAAAAGGCACAGAAATTTGAAAGATCTTTTCGAAATGTTTCTACTTTTGCACAGGCTCGCTTTATTAAACTGGCTTATCAACAATTGAGATGAGCATGGCCATTTGCCAATTTAGAACTGTAGAGGAACAAGAATTGATTTTGAACTCCTCTCAGGATACAGGGGAAGAAGGGCCATCTGGCGGAATGAACCAAGTGCGTAAATCCCTTTTGACTCATCTTCTCTGACAACAGGGTGGAAGAGTAACTGGTCAACCGCAGAGTTCTCTCTGTGCACAGTCAGGAGCATACTTTGCCTCTGAGGAATCCATCAGTTGATATTAACATGGGGAAAGAGAGAGAACAGGTTGACAGGAAGCCCGGCTCTCCTCTGGCTCAGTTCGGGAGCTCATTAAGGAAAGAGTCTTGCTGTAAATACACCTCATTCCTTCCAACGACAGTGACAACCAAGGCGACTGAATCAGGGGGCAAGCAGCTCTCCTTTGACAAACAAACACCCCCTCTGCTAAGTGCCCTTTCTTGCGCATGGGGTCTTTGTCTAGGAAAAGGATGCTCAGTTGGTGAGTACAGAGAAGCAAGGGGATAGCTTGGACATGCCGATAAAGCTTCTCGGTTTACATTGGACTTGACTTTATCATTTACTGAAGGATATTATTAGTGTGGAGTTGATAGGCATCCTCTGCCTCCTCGAACAAGAGCCAGGGAAATGTATATGAACAAAAGGTCTGCTGTGGAGAATCAGACACTGTTTGTTCAGTGACTTTGGGATCCTAATCCTACGCCGAGATAAGGCCTGCAGCGGAGGGAAAGAGCCCACCCAGCATGGGGGGCCCCAGGAAGAGGAGTGAAAGTCGATCGTGTGAAAAATGGAAGTTCATCCAACACGGAGCATGTGTGTGGCTTTCCCTTGTTGCAAATTTGATATTATAAAAATAGATTTGCTCTTTGGGGCCAGATGGCATGCAATACTTCTGAAGTAAAATCCAGTCTTATGACAAAGGCCATCGCCAGCAAGGAATCAATTGGACGGGCCTTGTTCAGCACTTGTTGAATCTTTTGGATCAGCAAACACTTCTGCTCCCTGGAGTACAAGCACACAAACACGAGCCAGTTTCTGATGGTTATTTCTGGCGGTGGGCATCTTTTTTTTTTAATTTAGTTTTCCTTTACTTTTATTTCATGTGTATGGGTGTTCTGCCTGCATGGATTTCTTTGCACCAAATGCATGTTCTGTGTCCAAGGAGACCAGACCAGAGCACAGGATCCCTGGGGATTGTTAGTGACAGGTGATTGTGAGCTGTCATGTGGGTGCCGGGAATTGAACCCCAGTCCTCTTAATCACTGAGCCTTCTCTCTGGCCTCGCAGTATCTTCATTATTACAGCTTTGTGCTGGTTTTTCATTTCTCATTCTTATCTGAAAATAATTAAGAACAGGTAAGCAAAATAGTCGGCTCTAATGATCTGTAAGCTGTCTGCTTTGTAATATGATTCCATTGCTGTTTTATGATGGCTTCACAGACAAGCTAACAGGTTGACTGAGAGATGCACCATTCAGCACTTCTCTCTCTCTCTCTCTCTCACACACACACACACACACACATACCAAATGCACACCCTGGAATCTGGAGTGAAAAATTGTGTCTTGAGCACTTTAAAAAGTCATGACATCCAGATACACTTTTCTCAACTCTTCTATAATTTGTATTGAAAACAATGGTTGTAACTCAGAAAAATGACTAATAACTATAAAGACCAGGAAAATGCACTTTATTTCCAATAAATAAAATGACAGCTGGAATATTGCATAATCTTAGTGACTATTCTAAAACCCATGCTGTACAAAGAACTGTGTGGCTTCGCAGACACAGTGACGAGTCTTACAGAGATTCTGTACCCAAGAAGGTTAAAGTCTAGGAAAAAAATAATTTGGTCTTAGAAAAGATAAAAATTTTATCATAGACTTCTGCTAAAATTTTCAGTTAGTAATTTATTTGCAGACAAGGGCATATTGGACTTTTCTAGAACCTTCTTCCCTCATGCCCCAGTCACCTACTGAGGCTGCTGCTCCAGTTAGTTTAAGATATCCGCAAGCCTTTCCAAATATATTAGAACTTGTATTTTATTTAACGATGTTCCATTTGTACAATTCTATCCTAACTTCAACTGGCAAGGTGGCACAGAGGGCAATGGTGCTTGCTGCCAAGCCTGATGACCAGAGTTCAATTCCTGGGACCCATACGATGGAGAAAACTGATTCCTGCAAGTTTTTCTCTGGTCTCCATGTACACTGGTGTGCGTTCACACACAGAGTAACTCACACCATAATAAAAACAAAAAAACTGGTTAAAAAAAAGAACAGAGAATCAAATATCCTAACTTTATGATTGCAAGAAATTTGATAGTCATTCAATCCAGGCCTATTTTCTGCATGTTTTAGACAACACAGTTGAATAATAATTGGAGGATTTTAAATTGTTAAATGCATGTTTTTAAGAAAAACATGCAAATGTAGGTTTGTCATAAGTAATATTTAAGTCTGGACTATTTTATTTAACATTAATACTATGTAAAACAGCTATGACCCTTGCTTCTCCTTACACAAATGCCCCCATTTCAAAGATGAAACAAAGACACATGGATTGAACAAGGTTATTGATGGGATGAAGGTTGAGCACCTATAACAAGACCTTCAAATACAGCGGCTCGAACAAATACAGGTTCTTCCATGATTCACATCTTCCCTTTCGAAACACTAATTGGTTGTTCCTGGAGGTGATAATGATAGTTTTTCATGATTCTTTGTTAGTGTTTTATCCCCCTGAAGGTGGACTCTGTGAAGGAGAAAGGACTTAAAATATTGTGGAAAATGAGATTTAAAGCTGTAGGACTATCACATGGAGTGTGTAAGTGTGCTTAAGTGTGAGTGTGAATGAGCGTGTGATTATGTGTGATTGTGTGTGTGTGTACATTCGTGTGTGTATGTGTGAATTTATTCAATCAGGTGGGAGGAAACTCCTGTTTGCAAGCCTACAAAACTGGCATCAGGGACCAGAGCCTGTCAGAGGGATTTCGAAGGGTTTCAGTACCTGGGCATGATTTCCTGAACCAGTGTGAGCAGCCATTTATCAACTCAGGGTTTATGGGGTTTCAGAGAGGGTCTCCACCTCCCCAGAGGCCATGAGACTTCTAGGCTTCGTGTAGTAGTTACAGATGGTGCTGTAGGTGTCAGATGGGGACCCAGCATGCATCCTTGTCACCTCATCTTCTCCAGAAGCCACTTGCCCAAGCCTCTCCTTGCCGCCAGCAGAGGCTCAGGTGTCTGGCTGGCTGCCTTCTGTCTGGAGTTCTCTTTGACATTGCTGCTTGTACACCCTACCCTGGGGATTAGGAGAAACCACAGGTAACAGAACAGAGGCCCTTGGAGGGCCACCACACCGGGATTCTGGCCCTCAATCCTGCTTACATCTCTCTTCAACTTTACATGACACCTCAGACAATTCTAACACCCAAAACAGTGAAACCGGAGGCAGTCAGTCAGTCCCCTAGTGTTCCCAGCACAGAGAGTGCCCGATAACTTTGAGGTGACAATGAGAAAAATGTCCAGTTGGAAATGCAAGCCGAACAAGAGACGTGATCAAGCCTAGAGACGTGAAGCAAGCTCAGGACTGTTTCTAATATTTTCATATCAAAAATATGAATTATGAAGCAAGTTTATAAACTCTGTGGTATTAGGAAATTTGCAAAATCTTATTTAGAAGCTGGCATAGCTTAAATTTATCAAAATATATCTTTTAGCATATGAAACAATTAGTTGAATTTTGTTGCAAATTATAATAGATTCCGAAAGTGCATTTATGCATGGGTGCTTAGGCTGTGTGGTTCTGTTTAGGGAAGTAATATAAGTGATTATTTCTCTTTCTCTACCTAGGGCGGTTCTGGATTGCTCCTCCAGTCCCATCACAATTATTGCACCATTCAAACCAGGTTCCAGTTTCAGTGTTAAATCGTTTGTCCGAAGTAGAACTCTAGTCTGCTTGCTGCCTTCTTAGCTGTGCAGTCGTCAAGAGGTCAAAGGACGAACCAGATCATTGCTTCTCAGGCATCTTCCTCTCTTTTGTGACTGGGTCTCTCATTGGCGTCGAACGTCACCAAGTAGGCTAGACTAGGTCTCCCACGGGCTCCTTAACTCTGTAAACTCTATTTTTAAAAAAGCATCAAAGTCTCAGGCAGTTTGAGGAAATGAACTTTGGGAGTTGCTGTGGGTATCACAGACAGCAGCACTGGGGTTCTGAGTGGATGAGGTACCGTTCCTGGGTTCTCAGAGGAATGGGACAGTCATCATGCTGATGTAATTTTGACTTAGTATTTGAAGTACTTGTATACTTCTATACAAAGCCTTGTATAGAATCTTGGCCAGGCATGTGTGGGGATGGGTGTATATGCACAAGAGGTCAAACAACCTTGAGTGGCATTCCTCAATCACCTGCCATTCTCCGTGGGAGTCGGCTTTTCTTATTGGTCTGTAACTTCACCAAGTAGGCAAGGTTAGCTGGTTAGGGAACTCGCAGGGATCCTGTCTCTGCCTTCCGTCTCAACACCCCTGGATTCCCAAGGGTCCTGATTTTATGTTGGTTCTGGAGATAATTCTTTCCCATGTGTCTTATGGCAAGGTTTTGCTGACTGGCGCTGTTCTCAGCGCCGGCTTAGAGAATCTTGACCGAAGTTCTGACATTACTGTGAGGTGAGCAGTAAGAACCCATCGGTTGCCCTAGCCTTACCTTTGAGGAAGAAAGATCTACGAAATGCCAGTTTCTCGAGCCAACCCAAACAGTAAGAAGCAAACCGGGATCCAACCCGGCCTTGAACTCACAGCAGTTTCCCACGGTCACGCGTGAGGGAGTATTGGCCAATGCCCCATCATTCATCTGGTCAGCACTTCAAAAGTGCTAGTCCCTGGTGTTCTCTGTGACAGCTATCCTGCCTGGTCAATGACAAACCTGAGTCACAGGGCCCTGTTGATCAAGGTTTCCACCCAGCACCTACTGTAACCTGGGAACAGGTATGCCTGTCTGTGTCTCTCTAAACCTTTCTTTTATCCATTGAGCTGTGTATAAAGAAGATCAGTGTCGTGTGTCTCAGGCATGCTATCCAGGGGCTGCCACAGCCTCCATTTCTTTTTTGAAGCGCAGGTGTATTGCTTATGTCTTTAAGATCCAATACAACTTGGAAGACACTGGTAAGAAGTATGGGGCCACTTCCATTTCCAAGAGTGACGTCCCCTCTCACCTCACAAAAGTGTTGGTCCTGAAGCAGGATCTCCCAGGAGTTAACCTAGGAATTTCTTCTCTGCTCCTCCCAAACACTGAAAATAATCTGAAATCCTCCCCTATGAGAAGGAAATTTAATATTTAAAGGTAATTTGACCCGTACATGTATATACCATGAATATTAGATGAAACCTATAGCAAATGTATTTATAGAGCATTAATCTGAGGATATTTATTTCTCAATCATTTTCTGGGACATTATTTCCTCAGCACATGTGGAGTGCCCTCTACAAATGCTTGACTCTGGAGATGCGCATAGCAATAGGGAAGCCGTTGTTCCTTTTCTCAGCAAAGCTGGCTGAGCTGCAGTTACCCTTAAAAGAAGTGATTCTAAGAAAGTAGGAGTGCCTGAAGTCATCGTTGCTGTTGGGTCCCATAGTCACATTTCCACAGCACCTCCCTCTAGTCTTCCAATCTATTCCCATGGATGTCTCAAACGGCAGACAGCGGAGTGTAACCTCACCCCGTCCTTACAGAGTGCCAGGTTTACTCTGTTATGAGATTTCAGTACAAGTTCAGTGATTAAAATGTATACACAATCCAGTCTCATGAAGAGTTCAATATAATATCAAATTTGCAGACTTTTAAAGCTTGTCTTTTTTTTTTTCAATTGCTTGGTGTGCACACTTGGAGGATAAATTTTTTCTTTGCTGTAACATCGAAGTTGAGATTTAAAAAAGGGAGAAATGAATATCAACAATGAAAGCTACAAGAAAAGAGGAGACACTGTTTCCATACATATGCAAGTTAGAGTTATTTTGCTATGTAGTTTTGGGGAGGAAAATATTGCCTAGGCATTTTTATTTTAAAAAAATTGAATATGTTTGGGGAGACAAAAGCTACAGACTAATAAGTATGAACTCATTTCAGGTCCGAGATGTTGGCTGCTAGAAAGAGATGCCTAGCCTACCTGTTAAGAGTTGGGCAGGGTTGTGCTTATGAGTTATCTCACATTCTGGCCACTACATGGACCCATCCGGTTCACACTGGTCAGTGTCGGATTGCCAAGGTCATACTGACCAGTAGGGAACCCCAGGCCTTTTCCACGTTGTAAAAATAACATTGTTCTTTTACATGTTACTTTAGCAAGAAAAAGGAAATCAGTATTTATAATACACCCCATTTAAAAATAGAATTAGCCAAATACCACATTTTGCTAGTTGGTGGAGGAGAGCTAAAACTTAGGATGGGAGTTTCAACTGTGGAACTATTTTAAAACATGAGACTCTGAATGGAGATAATGCAAAAACTACAGGTCAAATGATCACATGTGTACAGCAGAAGAAATATTTGTTGGCTTATGTGGAGGGTTGGGTCACATATGACTTGGTTACAAAACCCCCAAGCTCTGTTCTCAGTTTTACTTACCACTGTGGTCCAAAGTTCTTATCCGAAGCTCCCGAACGCCTTGTCTGCTGTCCAGGGACTTTAGCCACCTATATCCAGAGACTCCTAAATCACTGAGCTTTAACTGAAGTCCTCCTCTCCACTGTAGATGTACACAATACTGTGTGAAGACAGAACCTGCCCCGTTCCTATGCTGTGTGCCTTTGATGTTTTTTTTTTCCCCAGTGAAGTGATGACCGGCACTTCTGAGACTGATTTCCGAATATTATTTTGACATAAATGAACTTAGATTTGCACTGTTCAGTACACAGTTACCCACATGTGCACATATACACAGAGATACACACACAAACTTATCTCTTATTTGTTGCTAACCTGAATTTTAACTGGACACCTTGCATATTTATTAAATACAACAACACTGAATCGTCCTAAATCACTTCCACTCTCGGGTTCCAGGGCATCAGATTTGTGTGTTAAACACTTTTACCACTTGAGTTGTCTCGGGGATCAAAGTGCACTTTCTGAACTAGGATTCTATTCCTTGAGATGCCGTAGTCAATGCCTGGGCAAGGTACAGGAGCTACATTTGACCCCTCTGATGAACAAGTGTTTGCATATTGGTCTCCCCTGCTGGCTCGGTTGCTCTGGGTGAGAACGGCTCTGCAGCAGAAGGCTCCTTCTGGCCGGCTCTGTCCCTATCCTCTTTGTGTTTTTCCCAGGCCTCTAGGAAGCCTCCTGCTCACCGAAAGTGTGGATGCCTGCCAAGTCCTCAGAAGCTGAAGGGGGGTTGTCTCTCCCTGCTAGACTCCCTCGAAGTCCCACAGTGTGGGGATACTGGAGATCGCTCATTTCTGCAGTACCACAAAGGCCACCACAGGAGGAGGCTGTACCTTCCCCCATGGCTGCCAAGGAGAATTTCTCTGTTAGTAAGTAAAGCAAACTTCAACAAGTTGAGGCGAGAGAGGTATCTTAGCAGTGCCCACCGCAGATATGCACAAATACAGGCAATGTGGTGCCTATAGGCAAATGCAGGCAACACACTCATACACGGGAAGTAAAAATAAAAATATCTCTAGAAAACCCCATCTAGACGAGTACTTGGAGAGAAACTTCTGAAGGGAAATGTTTTAGAGTGATGGCTTTCACTGTGACCAATTACCTGAGAAAGTCAACTGAAGGGGAGAGGCTTCTTGTCGTTTCATGGTTGCTGGCCTCAGTGTGGGGCAGCAGAGTTCATGGTGTGCATACATGGGGAAAGATGGTTGAGGTGGCACCTTAAAGTGGAAAGAGAGAGAGAGAGAGAGAGAGAGAGAGAGAGGCGAAGGTACCTGTGTCCTTTCCCAATTTCTCCAGTAAACACAGGCTTCCAAAAAGCTTTGACTAGACCCTCTGTAGTATAGATCCCGTCTTCCCAGCAACACTAAGGGCTGAAGACCAAGCCTCCCACACATGAGCATATGAAGGACATTTATAATGTAAACTATAGGAGAAAGAGGATTACACTTAATGCTATTCTGCTAATAATTTTGGATGGGAAGAAAAATAAAATGCTTTTAACACCACCACTTACACAGTAAAGAAAGGAGCCGTGGACTTCGATAAAACCTTTTCAACAGGGAAGCCGCATCTGTCTACAGCTGGATGGAGAGCAGTGAGTCAAGCGTTCCCAAGGAAGAGAAACTATGACTCACTCAGACAGGGAAGGGGAAGATGTTCCCAGTGCTACCGGCTCTCAGGATGTACACCGTTCTGAAACCTTTGTGGGAAAAGGTTCCAAACTTCTTCCAATGAAAGTGAAAAGAATCAAGACAACAGCCACAGGAGCTAAGAGAAGATAATACAAAGTACAGAAGGAAAAGACGAGACAGGCATGAAATCCTCACCAACGCCAGTCTTGAAGGGGTTTTCAAACATGTGTAACTAACTTCAGTTAAAGAATAGAATTGGCACATCAAAAGTGATTATTGTAAGGGTAGATTAATAAACGAAAAAAAACTGTCATGAATATAGATTTCAAGTCTGATTTTAGAGAAAAGTCAGAGGAGGAAGCATAAAAATAAAAGCAAGATGGGGAACCATCAACTTAGGAGAGCTAATGACAGAGGGCAAAAGGAGGTACAGAGGACGCAAGTGTCCTTGCCATGAGGGGGTGCAGAAGTGAGCAAAGCGTTCAGAATCATCCCAAGACAAACTTTTTTTTTTTGTTAACAGCTGCAAAGGTTTTCTTTTTAAAATAGAGTTCTGTCATTCATTTCTGCCTTGTCTGTGGGTAAGCACTGCATGGGGCTGTGTGCACATGCGTGTGTGTGTGTGTGTGTGTGTGTGTGTGTGTGTGCAGATACCAGTAGAGGTGTCTTTTCTTTCCCGCAGAGGTGGAAGTACAGGCAATTGCAGACTTCCCCAGCTGTTATGTGGGTAATTGCATCTGAACTCTAGCCTCATGATTTGGCAACAGACACTCTTAACGGCTGGGCTCTCTTGAGCTCAGTAATGTTCTTTTCCTATATGTATAAATATTCTCTTCGGTAGTAGTATACACTATCCTGTTTGCCCCACAGCCGTTTTCTGTGCATGTGAATCAGGGTGCACTGTGTGAATCTGTATATAGTGTGTGTGTGTGTGTGTGTACATATATGCATGTGACTTTGGAAGCCAGAGAACATTGTTGTGTGTCTTCCTTTATCCCTTGTCACAGATGTTTTTGAGTTAGGGTCTCCCACTGAACCCAGCACTCACTGATGGATGGAGTGACTGGTCAGCAAGCTCAGGGGATCCACCCATTTCCACATCTCCAGCACCACGGTTACACACATGTGCCACTGCATCTGCCTTTTTTAGGCAGGTACTAGGGATTTGAACTCAGGTCTTCATATCTGCACAGGGACACTTAACCCACTGAACAATCTCTCAGACATTGGAACATTTCATCCATCCAAGCCATTCTTGCTCAGTGGCCTTGCTAATCATTTGATTCAATCATTCCAATTTTTAATATATTTGCTGCTGGAGATAGCGCCCTTCAGATTTTCAACTAACACTCCATACTTAATGTATTGGCTATGTTGACAAATTATTTCCAGAGAGTTGGCATGCTATTTTACAGACTCAACAGCATTGAACGATAGGGGCTATCTCCTCCCTTTCTAGCCAACATATTGTAAACATAGCATTACACCTGCAGCCTTCTATTGCTTCAGTCACTAAATATTTCATTCACACAGGAGATAGTTCCTTTCCTGAAGTAAAATGTTGAATTTTATTTAAAAATAACTTAGTGATATATTTATAAGCCAAGTATATTCGTTCCCACAAAATAATTTAAAATCTGTCCTTCAGAATAAAACCAACTGCTAAATGCTTTCTGGATCGTGGAAATATTTTGTTTTGGGCCAAAAATGATGTCAAGTGACTTCAAAATATTTGGAATTATTATCATTATACTTGATAAGATAATAACAGGGTTGAATGTGAGCAAGGCAAAACCACACACACATATATGTCATAGCGATATGATTTCACACACTAAACAAAAAATGTGTTTAATTGAAAAAGTTAAAGACACTTAAAATTAATTGTGATATTATAGTTAAGTTTTGATTAGCATTTTGAGAAAAGTGCTATAAAATATTATTATATGAGTTATTATAAAATAAGAAAAGGTAAGGCTATCAAGTGAAAACATTCAGTCACCATAGGTGGTGGGATATAGTAATCGAAAATCCATTTGTGAAAAAATGTTATATTAGCTAACAAAACAGGATCAGCCTGACATGACACCATAGCTGCCCATGAACTCAAAGGAGCTGTGGCTACATGCACAAGGCATGCACAAGATCGAGCCAGAAAAAGTTCCCAGCATGGGTGAAGGTGGGGCTGATGAGCCTTGAGCAACTGATGATATTTGGGGAAGAAAAAGTCATTTTTTTTCAGGGATACATGTCCTGAGATGATCCCCATGCTCCAGCAAGTGGTCCCACACCTATGTGCATACTGGTATGAAGTGGACTAAGTGGATATTTTCAAAATGACAAAAATAGAGAACACATAAAAGAAGAATATGGGAAAGAACATACGTGTGAAAAATTCGGTGTCACAAATACGGAAATGACTTGTGAAGATGGAGGGGGTGGTTTTGGTCCGAACATTATTTACATGTATGAAAATTAAATAAAATATCAAAAAAACCTTTGTCTGTTGTGGTTTTAATGAATAAAGGTATATTTGAAAGTTTGGCTGTACTATTTGGGAATGACGAGGAGGTATGGTTTGTTGGAGATGGTCACTAGGTATGGGAGCTTTGAGGTTTCAAAAGTGCAGGCCATTTCCCATCTGTGTCTCTCCCTGCCTTCTGTTTGTAGATAAGATGTAAGCTCTTAACTTATTCCAGGCTATGCCTGCAACCACGCTCCCCACCATGATGGTCATGGACTCACCTACTGAACCTGTAAGCAAGTCCCCAATTAAATGCTTTCTTTTATAAGTTGACTTAATCATGGTTTCTCTTCACAGCAACAGAAAAGTAACTAAAATGATGCCAATTCATGGATAACATTTTATTGAAAATAAAATTGCTTGTATGAAGTGTATAATATACTTTATGAATTAACAAAACCATCATCAATGGAAATAGATTTTAGTGGGCAGTTTGACATTACTGACCAAAACAAACAAGTAAGATATATGCTATGTAATATTTATGTAACAATAATATATTTAAAATAAATATATATCATGCAAATGCTATATATTTATATCAGGCAATGTTATTGCACATATTATAATTTTAATATATATGGCACAGAGTGATTCAGTAACTCCAAGCTATTCCTTAAGATTTTATGTAAAATAAACAATAAAATTCATCTTAACTGTCATCAATTGAATGCCAATTCAAAATTATGAAGTGAAATATCTTAGATCACATTAAGCAACCATTGAGAAAAGCTGAAGTATAACAAATTATATTCTATTTTAGCATCAGTCCTTATGTGTCAAGGATATACATATAAAATGTAAAATGATCTTCATGTCTTTCAAAGACTACAGAATAGGGCATTTAATGTTTTAATAGGTTAGGGTTGTTCACGACAATGAGACACATCTGCTCCTGGCAGCACCAATCTACTTCAAGAGGAAGATTGGCATCAAAGAGGCTCCTTATGGAGTTTGATAGCCATTTGGGCA
>LOEQ01013208.1:5067-22437 GCA_001685075.1 Bramus lutescens | reverse complement strand
GGGGGGGTTGGGAGTTAACTGTAGGACCTTGTATGTTCTAGGCACTCTTCCACTGAACTACATTCCCAGCACTTGAATTATGTGTCCAACACCCAGTCCCCAACCTGTAGCTCTTTCTTTGTATTTCTGTGCCGAACTGACATGGCTAAAGTTATCAACTTGATAAGCAATGGACTTTAAAGGAGACATCATAAAATATCAACCTCTAGGCATCATTCTATGTGTGCAAAGCACATCTCACATCTGACCATCTCCCTGCCTCCTTTACGGTGATATCGATATTTCCCATGCCAGGATCATAACACTTCTTCCCTCTGGCTTTTCTATTTGAGCCTAAAGAAATGGTTTTATGAGCAAATATAGGAACATAGGAGTTGCTATAATTTTATAGACTAATTACATAATTTTATTTAAAAATTTAATGTCATTTTAAAATTGCATTGTGCTTTAAAAAGGCTACCATTACTCAGAGGCAGAGAGTAGAGATTTGAACACTTCATAGTTCTAAAGCTAAAGGAGATGGCTACAGTCATTGATTAGGAGACAAGACTTCCAGATGTCAGGCCCCAGCATCTCTAAATGTACAACTGATGCCTGCGCCATCATACCGTGCAGTTTTCAAACTTTAGTCTTCTTAGCTTTCAAAATGCATTTTATAAAATAAAATTTTACATAACAAATCAGGTTGAATATGCCTAATTAATAATTTCCCTATACTGATAGCTAATGTGTTTTTGAAATTGTCTCAATATGAGGTTCTAGGAGCTAGGACTCAGCTCAGCCAATGATGCCACACAGAGAACGGCCTTTGGACAAGAGCCTATCCCTCTGCTCCTTGTTCTGCTCTTCTTGGTTCTGCTATATCATCTTTATAAAATAGTGTGAACTTATTTTCTAAGAGGAAAAATAAATATTATCTACCTACATGGAAGTTCAATACAGTCTATGTGTTCTATGAGAAGTCCTCAAGTGTGTTTGCTAAGCCTTCTTCTCTGGAAAGAGAGAAAATGATGGAAGGAGGGGAAAGAGAAATGGACAGGAGGGATGTGGGGAGATAAAGGCGGAAGGAGAAGACAAGGCAAGTACATTTTGTTTTTAATCATCAGAAGAAAATGTTTTTCCATGAAATTTATGGGGTCATTCTCTTACAAAAAAATACGCATATCTCACTGAGCAGATGGGAAAAAAATAAAAACATATTTTACTTTGGCCTGAATTTCTAACCATAAGCTTCTATAATTTTAACTTTTTTTGGGTAAGAAGCCCATAAGCTTCACTTACCCTCGTAAATGCTTTTCTCGTAAGCAAGAAACCTAAGAGGTTAGCTATCTTTTCTATATATTTTAAATAATTGAATCGGTCAGAATTCAGTAAGAGAAAGACCAACAGGGGAGATAGTAGTAATCTAGAATCCTTAAAGCACAAAACATATAAAGATTGTGGCCCACTAAGGTCAGGCCCACCCATGACAATCTTTCTTTTGATCAACTTGAAATAAGTGATAAAGACCTTTATTCAAGGTCCATTCTGTTGCTGTGACAAACACCAGGCCCAAAAGCAAATTATGGGAGGAAAGGATTTGTGGTGTTTGCACATCTGGGTATAGTCATAATTAAGGGCATGTGAGCATGTGTTCAAGAATTGATTGAATCGAAGGCAGGAAACCTGCTGCGCCACAAAGCATTGCCTCCAGCCAGGGAGCTAACTCTCAACCAAGAAGTACAGAGAACCATGGAGGATGTTGCGTTATGGCTAGTGTAGACTTATCATGGAAAATTTAAAGAACAGACGTGGGCTGAGCTCATCAAAGTTCACATAGTGCTTTTGAGTAGGTGGGGAAAACTTATAAGAACATGCCTTGCTCCCTACATCCTATGACAGGACAGAAGCCGCAGGGATCTAGATAGTATCTGCGAAGAACAATAGCAGGACTTCAGCAGTCTCTGGAAGTCTAAGTGAGCTAGAGGAGGAATGTGTAGGATAGAGGCCATTGTTCCTAAGAAGGTTTAATATCTATGTCTACCAGGGCAAGTCACACATCTTATTAATATTTGGTGTGAGATTCTAATCTATCATACTCTTACTTATTAATTCCTGGGATGTCTGTTTATCTTACTTTTCTATGAATGCAGTATTACTCTAAATAAATAAATAAGACATAAGAATTCACAGCGATAATGAATGTGATGATAAGCTTTAATTATCAACGTGACACAACTTAGAGCAATGGTTCTCAATGTTCAAAATGCTGTGACTGTTTAATACAGTTCTTCATGCTGTGGTGACCTCCAGTCATCAAATTATTTTCTATTCTACTTCATAACTATAAACCTACTACTTTTATGAATCATAATATAAATATCTGTGCTCTCTGATGACCCTTCAAAGGGTTTGCGACCCACAGGTTGAGTACCTCCGACCTACTACTGTCCTCTGAAAAAGAACCGCAATAAAATATTGTCTACATTGAATTCACCTGTGGGAATGTATATGAGGGATTATTTCAGTTAAGATAATCAATGTGGGAAGACCCAGGCCACTGTAGCCAACACCATTCCTTAAAAAAAAAGAATGGTTTGAGTTGTTCTACAAGTGGGTCTATCAAGCTGAGAGCGACCAAGCAATGAGCATACATGCATCCATTTCTCTTTGCTCATGACTGGACCTGATGGGAACAGCTGCTTTAACTTCCTGCCACTTGACTCCCTTGCTTTGAAGGATACCTGGAACTGGCAGCTAAAAAAATACATTGTCTCCTAAGTTAATTTTTGTCTGCATTTTTAGCACAGCAACAGCAATGAAAGTAGGGCAATGGTAATATTAAAATAGCATCACTTTGATGCTATTTAAAGTGTGGCATGTTAGTTCTACTCTCCATGGCTGCAGATAATACTCTGTAGAAACCAGTGTAGCAAACACTCAGAATCCTGGGAATTCTTGCTCAGAGACCTTGAGGAAAGTACGCGTAGGGCTACATGTTTAAACATATAAGGTGTTTTAACAAGTGTGTTTTCAGAAGAGATTCTTTTTTCTTCAATAGAAAAAAAAATGTTTGCAAAGAAACCATCATTCCCAGAGTAGGGCCAGATACCACCCAAGTGCCATGTCAAGCACACATAAATCGGGGATTGGATTGCATCTCCACAGAACTACACATAAGGGCAGTGCCCTACATGCAGGCACCATCACAAAAGGTAAAATGCACCCATGAAATCCCAACAATATAACAGACTGCATGAACAAGTCCTGCAAAATGACTATACCAGCTGCTATGTCAAGGCTGATTGGAGAAACTATACAAAGTTCAACCCTCCGTGAAGAGCTACAGGTGGTCAATGGCTACTATGGGAAGGAGAATCAGGTTCTTCCCTGTACAAGACCCCATAAAGGTTATCCAGGCCCAAGTGGTCAGCCCTGGATGTGTGCACATATTAACAATGCCAAATGGACTCAAAAGGTTGTATGTGCAGATTTGGTGGGGGGCAAAGGTATCTATGTATGCTGTGTATGCTGTTCTCAAAGAGGTACTAAATAAATGTAAAAGGAAAGGAAACACAGGAACTAGCTCTGTTAACATGCTGTGCCGCACTGACAGGCCAGCAGGTCAGCTCACAGGAGACGGTGCAGCTCAGAACAATTTGGAGTCTAGCATAGTCAGACAAAACGCTGACTTTCTCATCATTATATGAAGCCTTGAAAGACATTCCATCCACATATATCTTAAGTTTCTCTTCTAAGAGGGCTAATGGACTTATTCATGGTGCCCTAGAACAAGTGTCAATTACTAAAAACATGTTGCTGGGTTTGATGGCTCCACTACTTCTTAAATCCGTGTGTGAGAAAATTCATACCCAAGACAGAACATTGGTAAGTGAGGCTACAATAAGTGTTTCAGGCCTTGATGGATCTGCCCTTGTAAACAGGTTACTAGGACTTTGGTGGTGGCTTCGCTGTCCTCTGACCTTCTGCCACATGAGAACACTATGTCCCTTCCTTCTGAAGGATGCTGTTTTCAAGATGCCATCTTGGGAGAAATATTGGTCCTCCCGGATTTTACCTCTGCTGCCACTTTCATCAGAATGTTCTGCCTCAAAACTCTGAAGAGAGCATTTCCAGTCTTCATAAGTCACTCAGCTCCAGGTACTCTGTGACAGAAGCACCAAGGTACACTGAGATATACCTTAAGTAACATCACCATGGGAATGGGTGGTCTGAACTCTGCCAGCACTCCCTATTATCACATCTTCAACTGAGGAAAGAGGGAAGTCAGTCCAGTTATGGCTAAGCAGGAGCTGGGTGTTCTACACTAAGAGCTTGAGTCATGGGAGGGAGTCAGTCATGTGAAAAGGGACTTAAAGAAAAACCATATCTACTTTAGGACAGAGTTGTCTGAAGGAAAGCCACTGCACAGGAGATCTGGCTCATTCACTGAAATGGGTTCAGTGTTCTAAAATAAACAGAATTACTGAGACACCCACTTCTTTTTAGGAAGAGTGCACAGTTCACTATGTTCTGTGAAACACAAAGGTACTTCCTGGCTGTTCTTTAGGGCTGGGCAGCTCAGAATTCTCTTGAATGAATCCAGTCATGCATTAATGTGCTTCTTAATGAGGTTCTTCCTTTGCAGGGGCTGGTGATGAACCAGCCAGAAAGAATGAAGAGGGAAGAGCCCCTCAAATGAGTGTTGGCCTCTGGCCATTCTTCTGTCTAGGGTTAAGAAATATTCCCATACACTCTTAAAAGTAGTTTCTTGGAGTGTCTGCCTGTCGAGGGCAGGGGTGGTGGGAAGAATATTTTCTGTAAGATAGAAGATAGATAGATGACAGACAGACAGACAGACAGACAGACAGACAGATAGGAGAAAATATCAAAACAAAAATGTTGAACTGCAAAGGGAACTCCAAGGCAGCTTCTTTATAGGCTTCTAACTTGTACTTGGATCCCAAAGACCTTTACTTTGGAATCATTTTTTTTTATTTCTAACAAAACTCAGCTTTGTTTATGTAAACAAAAAAAATGACTAAATGTCCTGTGTTCATGTGAAACTGACCCAGACAGAGAACTTGATACACCACTGTGAGTTAGTGAACAGAACAGAGCCTATAAACACAGCAGTCTATATAATGGTCAGGTTGGTAAATCTGCATATGGAAACACGCACCATGAGGTACAGGACCGAGGCAACTCTGGGTTAGAGGGGAATGCCTCAAACTTTAACACCCTTGTCCTTGAACTTCTATATAGTACTCCTTCAAGCAATATTCTAGCCTTGGATTACAAATGATTTCCAGGAGCAGGGAGCTTATTACTTTCGCAGACAGGTCTAGCAATTGGAAGCTTTCTTTGTGTGGACCAAGCTGGTAATCAATCCCTGGGGTTTTCCATCCTTGTATCACAGGATCGCCCATGTTTGGTGCCACATAGAGCAAACCCTGAATTTTATAGGATTCCCCTTCTCAAACCTCAGCTCTCTCTTCTGTCGAGAGTGTAACAATCTATTCACTTCAAGGGTCTCTGTGAGATTACATAGGAATCTCTTCATAAAAGACTTAGCATTCAATTTGACAGGCGAAGAGGCTCAATGGATGCCCATGTCTTCTATAGTCTGCTCCATGTAGCAGACTTTCAGTTTTGAACACTGATTATACAGACTTTGATTAAGAATATGCAATATTATTTTATTTATTTGGTTTGCAGGGAGTGGGGGGTAGGGGGATTTAATGTGTGTGCACTGGACCCAAGGACTTATGTACACTAAGCAAGTGCTGTGCCACTAAGCCCCTCCCCAGTGAGAAGTATGTCAGTGTAGATGTAAATAAATTCAACTCGCCTGTTTTATTTCACCACAGATGCAGGAAGAAACCATGACTGGCCAGAGGACCAGCTTACCTACTATGACTGGAACAAAGATGGTAAGACTGAATTTTCAGAATGTCAGCAGCACACGCTTCAAACTCACCATGACAGAGGAAAGGGCAGACAACAATGGGACAGTGGTCTCTGACAATGGGAATCAGAAATCTCTCATAGAGGAAAAGTGTGGGCTCATGCATTTCAAGGACTTCAGCCCCACAATCCCTTCCACTCTCCAATCCACTCTTTAGTGCCTGCTCTCACCCAGAGAAGAAGGTCTGGAACCTAAGAGCCATACATCGCCTTGAAGGACTTTAGGTTCACACTAAGAACAGTGGATGTCCTGGAGAGGCAAGGAGGCTTAGGATACAATTAGGTAGCCATGCAGACTGTAGCATACAATTGGGTAGCCATGCAGACTGTAGCATACAATTGGGTAGCCATGCAGATTGTAGCATGCAAGTGGAGCAGATTCTTAAGTCACCATTGAATGGGTCAAATATCCCAGAATTCGTTACTCCACCAGGAGCAGGGGTTGCTTGATTCTCCCGTGGAGTGCGCAGTAGACCACAGAAGACTGTGGGTACCCAGCAAAGGGCAAGGGAAACAAAAAGAAGAGAGGGCTGGAGGTAGAAACTGAGACTTGCAGCAGAAATATTGTCTTCAGATCAAGGTGAGCCTGCACCTATGCTCCTGAAACTTGGAACAGGAAGTAAACTTCAATTTGCCCTTACCCCGGAGCTTCATGCTCCCAGGTCAGATAGAGGACCAATGCTTTTCTTTCAGTTCAAGGACAGAAGCTAGCAACAATACAGTTCTGACAATTCTGCTGGTGGTCTTGCAACAACTACCTCTAAAGAATGGATGGCTCCATGCCTTAAACTAAGGTGAGGAACAATGCATCAAGATGGAACAACACATATAATGCACATTAAATACATGCAAACATCCGCCCATAGTATTCCATAGCCACTGTCAACAAGTTGGGCTGTGCAGTTGCTAGAAGGTCGGAAAGAAATTATTTTTAAATTCTTACCAAGATTTGGGATGCTATCACTTCTTTCTTCTCTGATTCAATCTTTCCTCTTTAGTGATTTTTCATAGGGAAATATTCAATTTTCCTTCCTCGTTCCTCTGCTCCTTCCTCTCCATTCCCTTCTCTTCTTGAGCCTTCCTGATTCAAGGCACACACTTGCAACTGATGTTCTAATGTTAACTTCAAATCGTTCAAGACAGAAAGTTCTGTTGCGTTGACTGCCAACGAAGCTTCTCACCTCTTGTGTTCTGCTCCATTTACTCACATAATCCAGGAACCCCACCTCTTCCTCATCATGGCGCTTCTACGTGCTGCATCCAGGGGAACCTTTTATTCTCTGCCTGGTTGACACAGTCTTCCTTATTGGTGTCACCTGCCCTCCAGTGGTTTCAAGGTGCTCCACAATCATGAACCTAGAGGTTTCAGTCTGCAGGGCAGTGTCTCCAGTGGCAGTGAGCATGAGCAGATATGCCAGAGTCTGTCTAAAGCCTGTCAGAGTGGAGCAGGAGCGTCACTCAGTCTCACGGGTGCAGAATACTAGAAAACGTTTTGAAGAAGTAAATAATCTTGTGATGCTGTTATGCATTCTACAAAATAGAAGTCTCATTCCAAAATATCACTAAAGTGCAATCTAAGTACGCTCTTGGCACATCTCCAATCAGGATAATTGCCACGCCATCTCTGCAGAGAGAGAAAAGAATTATATGGGAACAATAAATTGCTCAGTTCTCTTTGAGAATTCAGTTGATTCCATCAAAAGGAAAAAAGGACCCAGAGTCCCTTCGATATATTGGAAAATGAAATATAGACTTATTTCACGTATTCAGAAGGAAACCTTAGTCGCTAAACAGAATATTGCTATCCTAGAAGTATTTAAATTATCACATAGATCAGAGAGACTTCAAATGACAGGTTATGGGAGACAGTCCTGGGATATAATGATTTTAGGAAATAATAAGAGCAATTTTGTCTTATTATAAACAAAGGGACAGTTCCCATTCAGAAGATGAGACAAGATTGTCATGTGAAAACTCTTTAAAAACATTTCTCTCAAGTCATTCCTACTACATAAAAAAAACTTAGACAGTTTGAAACTGTATTTCTGTATCTTAAGAACTAAAATTGATTTCTGGTTTTAAGACTACCTTGTGCAATTAATTGTATCCACAATTGCTTAAAGAAGGGTAACATGGATGACTGGGGTCTCCAAGGACATAGATCAGGATGCTCCAGGCTGTTCCAAGAACTGAAGGCAGATTTTACATATACCTGCATAACTATATGGAAATATGGGTACGTTGTATACATTCCTTTCCACTCATAGGCAGAAGGTCCAAGGACTTCACTGGCATTCTAAGGAGGCTCAAGGCCTTCAAAATGTTAAGAAACTTTTTATGGATGTCACAAAATACTGAATTTGTGAGACCTACTTTCTGGGCCATTTGTTCCTATTGAATATAACTACAATGTTTAGCTTATAAACCCTCACCTTTGTTCAGAGATGGGAACGGCATCACTTTGAAGGTTCATGTTCCACTTATATTTTCCATACCATTTTAAAAATGAATAGAGTAAAGGAACAAGAGCTCTTTCCTTTTTGTCTTCTAGAAGAACTTGGAGATCTGCCAACTAGCTAACAAAGTGATTAACTGTGGGCTGGTACTTGCCCACCCAACCAGACCACAAGCTACTTAGCATTAAAGAAGGCTATTTTATGAGTTACAGGGATGAACACAACACAACATGTAACCAAAGCCAATGATTTCAGCGTTGTTGAATAAACCTTGAAACAATAAACCATGCCTATTTTAAATAAATCAAAAGGATCAATTTGCTGCACTGATTTCTACCTAAAATTGACTTAAAGGAAATATAATTGCTACAGTAGAAGCGGGAAAAAGAAGAGACTGGTCCTGAGCAGTGAGCATCTCAGGAAGGCACTTCAGATTCCATGATCAGGACAAAGCAGAATCTGTATTTGAAACTAGGCTTCCACACCAGTAAAATCCTGAAAGTCTAATCGGGCAAAGTGTTTTTCATTTGTGGCATATATATTGTGCTAGATTGTTTCGTGTCAACTTGACACAAGCTAAAGTCATCTGAGAGGAGAGAACCTCAATTAAGAAAATTCTTCCACAAGATCAGGCTAGGCTATACATAGGGCAAGCCTGTAGGGCATTTTCTTAATTAGCATTGACATGGAAGGGCCCTGTCCGCTATAGATGGTGCCATCCCTGGGCTGGTGGTTCTAGGTTCTATAAGAAAGTCATGGAGAGCAAGTCAGTAAGCAACAACCCTTTATGCCCAATGCATCAGTTCCTGCCTCAAGGTTCCTGCCCTGTTTATGTTCTGTTCTGACTTCAGTGACGAACAGCAGCATGTAAGTCAAATAAATCTTTTCCTTCTCAAGTTGCTTTGGTCATGGTGTTTCATCACAGCAATTAAAACCCTAACTAAAATAGATAATAATAATAATAATAATAATCAATACTAACAACAACCTTGGTAACTTCTGTCCTTTATGATAATAGACTTAATTAAATGGCATTTCAAATAGGTGTCTGTGCTCTGAAGAATCTTTCTGATTGTGTTCTGAGAAGTAAGGAGTGTAGCATGACCAGCTGCATTGGCCTCTAAAAGAATTGCCTTACTGAAATTGCCCAACTCTCAATTTTGTTTTTAGCCCTGGTGAAAAGCAATGTTCATAGAGCATCCTCACAAAAGGTTTCAGTGACTAAATATTAAACACTTGACCAACAAACTCAGGCACACAACTCTACTCTCTTTCCTTTTTTTCTTTATTGGTGTGTGGAGTGTGTGTGTGTGTGTGTGTGTGTGTGTGTGTCTGTGCGTGTCTGTGTGTGTGTGTGTGTTCACACATACACATACAGGTAGGTGCTTGCCCATGAGCCCAGGAGGACCGGAGGACATTTCTTGTCCAGATGTCCTGCTTTATCACTTTTTATCTCACTCTCTTAGGAGAGGGTCTCACTGAACCCCGGGCTAGACTAATAGGAAATCCTCAGATCCTCAAGTCTCTGCTCCCTGCATCACTAAAATGACAGATGCACCTTCCATGTCCAGTTTATCAGGCATCTCCCTGTCGCTAACGCATCTCTACCTTTTGTAAGTTAAATTAAATGAGTCCACAGCTAGGTGGGATGCTGAATCCTCATCTGTGTGGGTAGTCGTCTCCTCCCAGACCCAAGTCAGTCATGTTTCTTCCTTTCAGTCCCTCTGGTGGTTTCCTGGCCTTCTCTCCTTGTCCCTGTAGCTTCCCTTTTCTCTTGTCTTCCCCAGAGAGGCTTTCCAGTGAGCTTAGACCTTGACAAAGGACAAAGATTGACATTAAGGGCTGGGGATGTGTTTTTATCTCAGAAATAAATTCTTTGCACAGTCTGAATCAGGGTCAGGGGAAGTGCAGAATGAACATCAATGAAAATATTTTAATCAGCCACCTTGGCACACATAAAATGTTAAGCACTCAAAAGTATGCGAATGGCCCTTTTTTCTTTTAAAAAGAGTTCAGTAATTTTTTACTGGGTGTAGCATTTCCATTTGGAATGGCAAAAATGCTGTGGACGGGGTAATCTTTACACAGTTCAGAGAACGTATTTAATGCTCCTTACCTGAACATTTAAAAATGATGAAAATGGGTAATTTAATATTTTATACATTGGCCATATTAAAAATAGTAAGTGGTACCTAGCTCAAACACAATAAAAAAAAACTCTTCAGATTATTGAAGCCCTAAAAACAACCTATTACAGCCTACTTTTCTGTCTTTTCTTCTGCCTTTAAAGTTTTTTTATTTTATTTATATGTGTGGCAAGGTGTGATGTATGTATGCATAGCACAGTTAGGAGGTTAAACATGCGGAGGTCAGAAGGCAACTGTCTGCCATTGCGTCTCTCTCTCTCTGCCACACACTCTGGGACAGAACTCAGGTTGACACGCTTGTACAGGCAGCGCTCTTATTCACAGAACCATCTCACTGGTCCCTCTGATTTCTTTGAGTTTTTAAATGTTTCTGAAGATATGATGTAACCCAGACCCTCAATGCTTCTGTGACTTAAAACAACTGCTGTTTTTCCCTATCGTTTTAAGCACAAGCTATGTTCTGAAAGATGGGTTCATTCAGAGTGACCTGGCTCCTTTCCTCACCCCAGGACTATCAGCAAAGGAGACTTTCTTAAATGAGGCATCTTCTAGGTGGAGAGCAGGCAGGAAGAGAGCTGGTGGGACAGTGGGACTTCCAGAGACTCTCATCTTAGGTCCTGTGTCACACAGAAGTATGCCAATACTTCCTATTTCATTGACCCAAGTACATCATGTGACTAAGCAAGAACAATCCTATATAGTTCTATGTCCATCAAGGCTTGATCCTGGAAACCTGACTATGAAGAAGAAAGGATAAAGAAAAGACAGACACAGCACAGAAAACCTGGGATTGAGCAGAGCACACCTCGTATACAACAGCCCAGAACCTCAGTGACTTTATGATGTAAGCACAGGGGAAGAAGCTAACTAGACTCCATAGGAGGTCTCTGTAAACATCCTGGAGGAGAAAGCTGTGATCAATGTTTTCTGTGTACTCTGTCAACATTACACAAGGACCAGAGGAAGGCTTTGCCAATCCTCTGGGCCTAAGGCATTGGTCCTTGTCAATAATACACATTGACTCAGGGCCTCCTCAGTTTCCTGCATTAGGGAAACATTTCTCCCATGAATCTAGGGAGTACTTTTTACTGAACATTATAATATAATATAGTCTTTCTGATCACCAAATTTTACTGTCCCTGAAAAACAAACCAAGTAAACTATAAATGGCATTGGATCCATCTCATGATGGTTTCCACAAAAGATTTGAACATGGCTTTTCTCCAGAGACTGAAAAACTAAATGGCACACAACTAAGATATGAGGAAAGGACCTTGCACTCGTAGAAGCAGAGCGAAGTGACCAGGCAGCTTCCAGGCTAACACTAGCAGTCTACTGGGCTGTGGGTAAGGCTACCCTTTGAATTAGCTTCCAATTCTTTCCCCTGGAGGAACCTTCCATGCACAGCTATCGAGGCCCTAGATCACAAGCTTTGAAAAGTCTTTTTCTTTGAAATCTCCTCAGTTGTGAATTGAATGTAAGATTCCTACATAGACTCCTGTTCTGACGCTTTTGGAAGGTGGGGGAGCCTGCAGGGAGTTCATGAAACTCAGTTAGAAGAAGTAGATCATTGTGGTGTGCCTTCTGCTGGTCACCTTGTCTCTGTCCCCACTCCTGTTTCCTTCTATGCTTCCTGGTCCCATGGGGGTGAGGAGCATTGCCCTCGTGTTCCTCTCTCAGGATCCTCTGTCTCTCCACAGCCCAGAAACAATGGAATCTAGAAAACCATGAGCTAGAATCCGTCTCTTTTGAGTTTATGCTAAGCATTTGTCAGAGCAACAAGAACCCTGGCCTACTCCTTTGACATTTTAATGACAAACAAGAACTTTATATAGCTATAATGCATATAACATGTTTTGAAATCTTATACACAGCAAATGGCCAATTCAAGTCGATTGGGGGAGGCTTTAACGCTTGTATTTGCCACTATTTTGAGATGAAAATTTTAAAAAATATACTTTATTAAGTTCAAGGACACAACAGAAAATAGAAGGCATTTTGATTCATTATTGGAACTAGGGGTGGTTTTACTTTTCTTATGAGTATTATGTTATTGTTCATATCATGTGCAAAGTTAGACAACATTCATTGGAAACCATTGCCAAGTGTTACCAGAAAGACTGCTGGGGACACAGAGATCCACAGGCCAGATGTTACTTATAACAGATACCTTGGTACAAACAGCAGTCAGCATGATGGCAATTTCCCTTTTAATTGTCAAACATGTATTGCTTTAGAAATGTGATTTTATGTTACCTCTTTTAATTCACCTTTTCATTATCTGAGGAAGTCTCTTAATTCATTCTACAACAGCAATGTTGGGAGCAGGGACAGGGACTGACACATTTCCCATGATTCAAATTCTGTCCACTAAAGCCAAAACCCGTACTCTCACTAGCACCCCTACACCTCAGAGGGCAAGAATAAGTTGGGAAGAGCTTGGGTCCCTGAAACGGCTTTCTAACACTCAGTGCCCAGTACCCCAGCTTCAGAGGCTGTGAATCACAGGAGTGCCCTTTGCAAGGCCTGGGAAGCCTGTCTCAGCTCAGCTGAGCACTTCTAGGTTGCATCTACACACTGTAACACCAGCAGTGGAAGCTGGAGACATATTTGTAATGCTTTGGTTGGGTAAATTTACACTTCCCCGGGGCCAGGTGATTTTAGTCCTCCGTTAGTTTCCAACTTTCCAAATATCCAAGAACAGTTGGGCCTGATCAGCCTGGGTAACAGGTCCCATTTCTGGGTTCCCCAGATAATAGTGCTGGGATTGAGATTCAGCCAACATGTCCCCACTGAGGAGTCCCTAGGGAACAAGAGTAGTTTACTTTTCAGCAACTTTCAGGAGGCCAGTGGTCTTCACAAATAATATCACCTTTTGGAGCTTGAATTCTAAACTGACAAGATAAAAAGGCATCTCTTACAAAAATGGAAGAACAGAAGAACAGCTTTTGTTACATGTAAAGGTTTCCTTGGGCCATGTAACTCATATCCAACCCCAGCAGTCATGGGTCATCCTTAATGAGAATAGATATTCTGGACATGGCAGAAGCAGCTGTACCTCAAGAACATGGAAGAATATTCTTTGCAAGAATTGCAAAACTTCACTCAAGAAAATGAAAAGAGGGAGGCAGGAATGGACCAATGGCTCACCTCGGGGATGATGAAGAAATACTGCAAGATATATTGTAGGAAAGAGAACAACATACCCAGTAGGCCTCCCACTGATGAGAGGGGCAAAAAAACAGGTTGAGGTAGATGTGCTATCATTTCCCCCATGAACCCTCAAGTTATAATGTTATTGGTGAAACCATGTCATTCCTGCCCAGATGGTAAGACAGAGAGACAGAGAGAAGCAGAGAAAGACAGAGAGACAGAGACTCGGACACACAGAGAGACACACAGAAACACAGAGAAACACAGACCTGGAAAGGGCCAAGAATATTGGACTTCCTGGTGTTTAATGTCTACAGAATAGAACCTTCTGGGAAGAATACTGGCATGCTTCAGTGGGAAAAATGGCCCACATATTTTCTTGATGAAAACTCACAGAACTGAGACTCTGAAAGCTGCAATTATAATCCACACTCTTGATTTTCTCATCTTCTGCATTTTCCAACACCAGTAGAATCATCCTCATGTGTTAGAGACCATATTAAACTGAGCCAGAACAAAAGATAATGTGGTCTGCTAAGCTAGCATGAAGAGCTAGAGAGGTGAGCTCTCAAACATCCCTCTAGCATTCTACACAACTGCTGGCAATCAAAGAAAAAGAGATGAAGGTGGTCATAAAACTTCTTACCAAAAGGATGTTTTTAGTTCATGAATAGCGGCTTTGACACCCCACCCCCATACACTGTCCTCAGATGTTTACTCTTGAAGGCAGACTAACACCACAGGCATGAGAGTAGTTGAAGTGGTTCACAAAACGATTAAAACATGGGCAAAAAGTGTTCCTGTTTGGGTGGAAAAACATAACGATCTTGGGCGAGTCTGTCAGACACATTGCTCCTGACAGAGAACTTCAGCATCTGAGTTATCAGAGTAATTGACATGTGATTTATGAGGACAATTATAATTGTTATTTGTTTAAAATAGTTTAAGATTTCTATATCCTAAGCTGAGATGGCTTAGGAGAGCAAATAGAAGCTGATCCTATCTCTATGTAGTTTCTCACTTTAAAAACGGTAATGCAGCTGAACCAATTGGTTCCCTGGACTAATGCATCCTGTCTTGCTTCTTGCCTTTGTGTTTACCAAACTCTTTCCACCTGGGTCTCTTCCTTTTCCTGTTGTCACCCAGAACTCCTGCTCAACAGATTGCTTCTGTTCATTCTCTCAGTGGCTGCATGTCTGTCCTTCCAGGAAGCCTCTTCTAGCCTGCAGAAGAATTCTTCAACCACGTTTCTCTCTGGGACTCCTCACATCCTGACCAGCTCTCAACTGGTTTCTGGATCATTCACTAGTGTGTAAGTCCCACAAGCATAGGGCATCCTATAGACAAGAATACCTTAGAGCCTATGGAAGAGTGAATGGTCCCCTGGCTAACAGTTTCAAGTCTGCACTTAGGTATTTTATGCAACCATTAAGTTCAGACTGACATGGAAGAGTGAGGACATAGTGTCATCCCCTCTGTTTCTCCAACAGAATCTGAGCGAAGTGGGAGTAATGAGTTCACAGTTCACTGATTGACAGGGCAAGAGCCACAGTGTGATCTATGATTTTCAGTTTATCACAACACTCACCTTTAGGGAAAATGAGAATAAAAAAGAATTATGGGTAATTGTCTCATGATCCTTTTATCAAGCATTAAAATCCAAACCAGGATGATGCCAATTCCCTTTGCAATCATTGTCACTAACATAATTGTTTATTACACATAAGTATAATTATGCAGGTGGACATGTCATGAATACCATATAAGCTCTCCAAATACGATGTGTTTTAGAGCCTTTCCAACAAAGTCACACACCTCCACAAGGAACCAAGGCTGCTTTGACCCTCTGTGCAGATGGATTTCACACTGCTGGAAACAGAGGATGATATTTCTAGATTCACTTTTTAACTGTTTTTATGTATTTTCTAAATGTACTCTTCACCAAGTGCCACAGATTTAAGTCACTTTTAATTGCAGCTACTTAGATCCTGATAGTGTCTATGAGAGAGATAGAGTTATCTATCTCATAATACTGTATTTAGATGTAGACCTTGCTCTACTATCCCTGGAATGGGTACAGCATACATATTGTTGGAGAGATCATATATATAAGTACTATACTAGATCCTTAGGATAAGTTCTTCCAGTTGAACCATACAAACTGCTCTTCATGCTCATATTTCTGGTCCTTGCTGTATAGGAAATTGAAGCTGTTAGAATTACTGAAGGCTATGCTGATATTGTTTGCCAAGTCAGAATTCAAATATAAATGTTCCAGTCCTCAGTCCTTGCTCTTCCCATTTACTTTCAGAATTGAACACACAAGGTTGATTCCATTTCACCTATGACCTGAAATATCTTCACCACTTAGATCACAGAAGGAGAGTAATTTGGAGTGAAATGGCTTGAAGAATAGTGAGAATGAGCTTCAGTTCCCAGATGGAGATAGTCCAAGCTAGGAGACCTTGAAAGAATTCACTAGTATTCATGAATACTGTGGCTACCAGATGTAATTTTAGGCCAAGACTAATTGGGGTTCCTGGGTTCTAATCCATGTTTCTTTTCATGTAACCTTAGAAAATTCTTGTCACTTTTCTGTCTCTATGTTGATACCTACAACATCTGAACATAGAAGCCAATGAACGATTTGAATCACATTACAACAAAATACCACCAGCTCCATGCCTGGCATCATCTCTCTAATTTTTGTCATTATTTTGATAGCGTGTTTCTATTGCTCTGTTTGTGCCTTCACTTTCTTTCATAGGCTTTTTCAATGCATCCTCACATCCTACAGCTAATGAATTATTGAGCCTTTTTCTATCCTTCAAAGTAAACACACGTGAGTGCTGAGCCTGTTTGAAAGCCTCTGATCTGCTGTGTTGCACTGAGCTTGTGAAAAATGTACTCATCTCACACTCCTGTCTGTTTCTGAGCAAACACACACACAGAGACATCTTTCTCAGGCAGCAGGAGGTGTTGTTCATGGCCAACTGTTTTTGTATCTGTCACCCTGATGGCCTGTTAGAAACAGATGAGCCGATGGAGAGTCAATATTGAATGCTTTGCTTTCACTCTTTGTCTTAAAGTGGAAAGCACCGTTTAGTCCACCCAGTTGAGCTATAGATCTTCTCCTGGTTGATTTTCTTGTTGTAACAAGTATTGATGTTGAAGAAAGGGAAACAGACAGAAATGACCAACAAGAGGCTGATGGCCAACTAGGAGCATTGACACTTTGGTTTATACTTTAAAGGGATCTTCCATAGAGGTTTAGTGTCTGATGCTCACAATTTAAGTTTGGAACAATTTTTGTGATATGACCAAACTTAAAAAGACTGGAGTTCTCCCTCCAGGCACATAGGATGTGTATCATTGTCATTTTGTTTACATACCTAGACACTTGAGGATTTTAGTGGGTACTTTAGCAACAATAGTAGATATAAGATCAACAAGGTGTCATCTTTGGGTTCTAGATGATCATAAACTCAGTGTGGGGAGATGACTTAGTAAAGTGCTCATTATGCAAGCATGAGGATCTGGGTTTGATTCTTAGAACCCACATTGAATAAAATTGGGCATGGTGGTGCAGACTTGTAATCCTTTCCCTGGGGAGGTAGAGACAAAAGAATCCCTGGGACTCATTGCCAGCCAGATGACAGGTAAAAAAA
>LOEQ01013207.1:0-23351 GCA_001685075.1 Bramus lutescens | reverse complement strand
TTCCCTTCACAGTATCCTTTATAGCAGCTTCTTCCAGGAAGAAGGTCAGCCAGTAAGAATAGAATATCCAAATAGGTTCCTGAATAATTTCTCTATATTGTAACGCTAAATTATGTGGTATTTTCTGCAACAGTATCTTAACATTTAGCTATATTACTCAGTCAAGAGAAGTAACAGTAGCCTTACATATTTTGGGGGAGGCTTGGGAACCTCCCTAACCAAAAATTCACAGAGAAGCAATGCAAGCCTTCTGCCACTAAAAGTTTTATTTTATACCTGTATGACTTCCAGACGCAGCTTTCCCCATTTATAAAGATTAAATTAAAAAGAATCATTAGATGCCACTTTGATATCTTTGTAGTCATTTCTTTCTAAATCAGCTCATTGAGTTCAGGCAATGTATAGTAAGGCTGAGAACCTCAGGCCTATACCTGAAAAGAAGAAGGAGAGAACAGACTCCCGCAGGTTGTTCTCTACAGAAGATTATATTGACAAAACTTAGACAGACCACAAAGAAACATACATATACATGCACTAAACCAATAAATGTTGACAAAATAATCACTGGTATAATTGTAGAGAATGGGCAGGAGCTCTGCAGACCCAATGACTTCCATCCTAAGAAACTATCTATTACTATCAGGAGTTAGCAGCTAATGGAATGCCAAAGAAAAGTTGTATTACTTACCTACTTACTTACTTACTCACTATGGTTCATAATTATTTTTCATGAATCACTTTCTTTCCCCATCCTAGGCCACTGCTATGGGACTAGTGAGCATACCACTAAGCCAAACAAAATCAATGGTATGTGATCAACATGGTCTGTCTGTCACAGGACCAAGAAGGAGTGAGGCTGCAACCAGCTCCTCTGGGCTGCTCTTGATCCTCAGGCTTTTTTTTTTTTNTCCCACGTTTGGGTGAAAATCTAAGCAGCTGGAACTCTTCGTAAGTGATATACGTGTGTATTTATCCTGTTGGTTGTGGGAAAGTGTATGAATGTATTTTATGGAACAACCAAAAACCAAACCAAACCGAAGCAAAAAAACCAAAGACCAAAATCCCCAAACATCTAAATCTTTCTGCCAGTACAAAAGAAAGTGCTGTGAGGGCATTGCTGAGAGCTACCCAAGCATGATGCTTGAAATCTTGGTGGTGGGAAGTAGCTCAGAGCTCACTGAGGGCGGGGGGACTGTGAACCAACAGTGTTTTTTGCAGTGTGAAGACGGCTTTTGCTCCTTGGAGAGTAATTTCTTTATCAAAGTGTCAAACTCGATGAGAACATGTCATTACGGTCTCTTGTTGTTTAGCATTCTTTTTTTTTGGATAGTTTTGACTTTTTTTTTTAAAATTTACTTTCTGTACATCATTAGGATGTGTACAGGAGACCTGCCACTCCACGCTGGAGACAAATGAGGCGCGTGGATGTGGAGCTGGGGCTCCTGTGAGTCGGTGCTAACAGGCAAACAGAAAGAAAAACACGCACTGCCTCGCTGTTAAGCATTTTCAGTTAGCACAGGACAGTCCACTCCTTATTACGTTGGAGGAAGAACCTAGTGTCAGCCCCTCTAAGGAACAGAGCTTCCCACAACTCTTCAGAGGAGAAGGTAAAAAAGGCTGTGTTTTAGCTACTGCTGAACTCCCAGGGGCACATGCCAACCAGGACAGACATTTGGGAAGGTAGGAAAAGAATGGTTGACTCCCACGACAACAAAGAATTTTGCTCACAGACATATGCTTCTTTGCTTTTCCAGAGTAAAGCAAGACTGGATGCTCCATGTCTGTGATTTACATGTTTGTCAGGCTTTGAAGACAAGGAGAGCCATAGGTCCATATTTCTTCTTCTTTATTTCCCGATTTTCCTCTTTCCCAATCTCCAGCTTCCTGGGGGATTCTGCTCCACTAGTGACACCGTGTTTGTCTTTCTTGTCACATTCTCGTTTAAACAAAGCAAAGGGAGACAAAACCTGGCCCCATTACCTAAGCCTCTGGACCGTTTGTTTGTGCTTCATCACCCTGGCTCAGACTAGAACTTCTTTTTTTTTCAAAATGAAAATCACTGTCCCTGCTTGCCCCCCCCGTTTTTGTTTTTATTCTATTGTAGATTGTAACTCCAAACTCTGGCAAGTGAGACATTTGTTACTTTCAGGACTCTCCCTACCATCAAATGAGCAACCATCTGCCAGAAAATGCAGGCACCACCTCTAGGGCTGTGCCCATGCTGGCTACTGGCTTCGGGTAATGATATTTACCCAGCTCATTGAAATGTCACACTTAGGACTGAGCCCTATAAATTATTATTGTGCTTGTGTTATATTGTACAGATAAAGGTCAGATCAAAGCTCAGATTTATTCATAACCATGATGCATTTCTGGGGGTTGGTAGAAAAACCACAGGGTCTTTTAGTTTCAGTACAAGACACTGGGCTTTTTAAAAATAAAAGAAACAACGACAAAGTCAGTAGTTCTTGGTTTAGATAAAATTAAAGGAGAGATTACCTCACCTAAAGATCTAGAAACATCATCTTCCTTGACATCCCTTTAATAATGCCTGGACAAGCAAAAAGGCCAGAGGCAAGTTCATGAAGACCGGAGGAACTGCTGTGCACTGCTCATGTGCACTAATCAGGTAATCAATCCTCCTGTCTCAGGACCAGGGTGGCCCTCCTCTTCCCTACAGAAAGTCCCAGTGATTGGAAAGTCCATCTGATGGAGTTGAGAGTCTTGGTGCTCAGGCAATCAAAGCACACAACTCGTACATTGAACTTCAAATGTCCAAAGGCAAGCTAGCTCAGTGATCCTAGAGCCCGCCGTCCCTCATGCTAAGGAGGCTGGCAGCTCAAGGAGGAGGAGCACTGAAGGATCCCCTGGAGGGGATGAAGGTGGTCCTCGGGGTGGGCTGGAGATCCACACTATGAGTTTTAGAGCATATTTGCCCGGTGTGTTTGCTGTGCCAGCTCCCTGTATACACCATAGGCTGAGTGTTGTTAGCTGTTAGGGGAGCAGCTCTTATGGGCACTTAATAAAAAGTCCCAAACCATCTACATCAAATGTTTTTTCTTCCATCAAATTTAGCTTTTGAGCTTCGAAAGAATCTACCATGATCAACCTTTATTTTTCTCGCTCACTTATCATCCTTTCAAGGATTAACTCCACCCGGAGAGTGACTTTTGAAGGGCTTAGTCCTCTGAGCTCTTTGAACAGGAACTGCTGGATAATCTACTTGCCTCCCTTGCCTCTGTGAGTCATCCTTCTTTCTCTTTTTCTTTTCACTTCCTCGTCCACATCTGAGTGCTTTCATTTCAGCGTCTTCCTTTATCCAGGTTCTTTCAGTGTTTTCATGTTTATTAACTCATTCATAAAAAACATCACTGCGAAGAGTCCACTTCCTCTGTGCCAGTGGTGCCCTGGACATGGCAAGGAAGGGATTTTGACATTGCAAACTATTTGATTTGCTATTCTTTGTCATTTTATAAAAGTAAGAAGGAAAAAAATGATCAAAATGTAGTAATAAAAATATCAGACTAATTGAGGAACAATAAATACATTCTTATTCCATATTATTCTACCCATAATCGAGTTTTTCCTTCATCATTTTCCTGTTTATTTTTAAACTGCCTGCTCAACCTTCCTAATATTTACAGGGGGAAATGGGAGGGAAAACCTTCTATTTCTATATAAGTTCCCCCAATCTTTATGGTCCTACCATTTTAGGAACGTCGTCGTGTTTGGATATAGTAATTGTTCCTGCTAACAGGTTCTCTGAATGGAACATGCTGTCTTAAGAGGAAACACCACCAACTATAGGAAATATAGACAGCTCACCCTGGCAGAAGTCAGGAGCAGGCATCTAGATTTGACTCTTCTCTCCCAGTGTGGCTCCCTTCCCTCTCTCTCCTTCCCTCTCCCCTTCTGCATATTTTCTATTTTCCTATACGGTGAAGGTTTTTGAGCCACCAGTAAGTATACAGTCCTTTTCAAGAGGCATAAACAGCAAGATGGAGCCACGGCAACCTCCTCAGTGTCTATATACTGGACCATGATGCTTTGTTTCCAGCTGTCTTTTTCCTATGCTGCCAACAAACATTTCCCTAGGAGCAAGTGTGTGTGTACGTGTGTGTGTGTGTGTATCTGTGTGCTGGGGGGCGTTTTTAAGGCAGCCTCTAGCACTTGGAATAGTTATAGTTGAGTGACCAAAACAAATCAAGATCCTTGCCCTCTTGGGTCTTCAATTCTAGTGAGAACAAACAACCGATAAGGAATCAGATAAGTTGGTTGGTTTCTTTGAGTTAGCTGATCCGGTGCAACCATACAATAGAAAGCAAGAGAAAGGCAGGAAAGGAGGTTTTGTGGAGGTGTTGCCATTTTAAAACAAACATCACAAAGTTCCCAGAGAGGGTGATTTTGGAGAGACATCTTCCTCATCTTGGTCCAACGTAGGCGGACAGAAACGTCAAGAGTGCAGGAGCGCCATCTGCCTCACTGTGGATTATTTTCTCCTAGAGTAAGAGGTCAACCCTGATTGGTGGAACGAGCTGCTAAGAGAAGGGAAGGGCTGGCACTTCTCTCTGTTTTTTTTTTTCTTGTGTGTGGGAAAATATCCAGGTAGAGGCAAGTTATGCCGAAAAAGAGCGATTAAAGATCTTAGAACATGCCATGAGAGGTGACTGCTTGTTTCTCAGGATCAGATGCAGCCCTTTTGCTGGGCAGCTCATTTCTGTGCCACTGTGTGGTACCCAAATAAAACCAGGTGCTGAATTTAAAGGAGCCTGTGCAAAAGCATTTTGCCGTTCCATGAAACACTGTCTATCCACTTGAGGCTTGGGTCTTGGGTCTGTGTTTCAGACTCAGTGTATGTGAGTAGAATTATTTTACCTTGCTAATGAAAGATAATATAATTATAGGAAGAATTGTCCAACTTTTGTTTTATTTTACAAAGATAATTGCTTATGATCGTGGCCTTCTTTGGATATTCAGTTATTTTAAAAATCAGTTTATTATTTTTCAAACCATGAAGCAACAGTCCTTGATTGTGATAGCTGGAGAAAGGTTCTTAAAATTGTTTGGTCATTCCTCACATGTCTAATGGAGACTGACTAGTTAATTCCGTTCTTTGAAGGAACTTAGAGTCTGATAAGTAACATGTCCGATTTGATTATGGAAAAGCAAACCATGAATGTGTCCCCAAAGAATAAGTATATCTTTGGGAAATGAAAAGAATCTCCTGAATTTCCATCCTGTCACACATTAAACTGAGAACCATTTAGATGAGACCACATGATCATACCCAACGCAGTGCCCAAGTCTGATGTTTTAGAACAGTGCAACTCCTCCTTCCTAGAACCTGGATGCGAGAGTAGCTGCTGCTGTCTGATAAAGTTTCATGTGGTTTGGCTTAAGGGAGCGAGTGGGGCTTCCGTGGAATTTAAAGCAGGCTGATGGTAACCGCAGAATAGCAATCCATCTTCCAGGGACAGGCTGGGGATCAAAATGCTTACTGGAGGGAAATATGGCGTTGTATTTGCCTTTGCAGCCGAGGGGTTAAGAGTGGGGCTGGTGGGTATACAGGGTGGACAGACATTCTTGGTCAAGAAAAAAAGGAGATTCAGTGCTAAAAGATTTGAGCTCGTGTTCGGTTTTCCAAGCCTTGAATGTGGGAGAGATGGAAAGGCAGGAACCATATGGGTCTTATTCTTTCTCCCATAGTTCATATTTGGGTTTTCAGAAACAAGCCACACTTTTTAGGTTGTACCTAGTGGGTTTTTTTTTTAGTGTTTTCTCTTTTCTTTTCCTTTTCTTTTCCTTCTCTCTCTTTCTCTCTCTCTCTCTCTCTCTCTCTCTCTCTCTCTCTCTTTCTCTCTCTTCCTTTTTGAGTCAGGATTTCTCTCTGTAGCTTTGGAGCCTGTCCTGGAACTCACTCTGTAGATCAGCCTGACCTTGAACTCACAGAGATTCTCCTGTCTCTGCTTCCTGAGTACTAGGATTAAAGGCATGTGCCACCACGGCCTGGCTACCCAGTGTTTTCTAGAGTGGTTCTGTCCTCTGAGTCAGAACTCCTGTTCTCCCTCCTCCTTCGCCAGGCAGCTTTGGTCCAGGCACACAATGCCCTGGATCTCTCTCATCTGAAGAAGCATGATGGCAAGGCTAATTGTCTCTAAGGAGTCAGCAGGTGAGAATGCTGTGCATCTTAGCAGAAAGAGGCTTACTGGCACCCAGATTCCAATCTTGTTGAACATATGGAGACCCAAAGAAAGACTAGGGAAGATCGCACCATTTATTCAGAAAACTTTGAAGACTTATAGGGGTTAAAGACCAAGCATAATACGCTGCCCTTATTTGAGGCAGGCACAGCTTCTATACTCTAAAGACAACTTTGACTCAAAATCATTAAAGGGACAAGGAACAATTTCAAGCCTTTATTTTTTGTGATGGATATGATAAAAACTGGAATGAGAAACACTTAGAGAATGTTCTGGGCTATAACATATCACTTTCTACTAGAATGATCTCTGCCTTTCAAATTTAACCTCCCGTGTCACAGTGCATCATGTAAGACTTGGCGAGAGTGAAAAGCAAATTCACTTATGTGTCTTACTTCTCACAATAGTGTTTCTTAGGTAGGGTGAGATGGTCTAGTTGGTTTTTAATCTCCTTTTTAAAAAGGAATTATGTTGCAGTCAATGTGGATTATCTAAGGTGGGTGGTCAAGGTTATTCAGTCCAGTTGCTCTGAAACTTCCCCAGACTTCTTGCTTTCAAAGGCTGTGCTGTTCGTTGGCACCTTCACCAGAGACAGCGCAGAGATGATGGTGAAGGAGGCTCCGCTGCCCTGTGGGTCTGAGTGTAAGTTTTGGAGCTGGAAAGTCTATCTCCCTCCACATTTCTCCAGTGTCCTTCAGTCTACCGAGATGAAATATCTTTTCAGCTCTTTGCGTCTGTTTTGTAAGACGGAAGGATATCAGCATGTTTCTTACAGAGCCGCTGTGAGGATGAAGGGGGAAGGGACCTGCAAGGACCCTAAAGCAGGGAATGGCACATCAGGCAGGCTGGATAAGCAAGTGCTTGCTTTTGCCATTGCAATTAGTGTCTTAACCAAACAGGCAGGGGGCGCTGCAGTGCTGGTGGCACATCCCCCTCAAAAACTGATGCTCTTGCGGCGATCACACACCTACCCTGCAGGATCCTCTCTCTGCAGAGTCCCTGGACAGAGAAACCTGGCCTGGATTCTTTTCTCTCCTCCTGAGTGTGGTCTATTTGATGGTGAATGTTTTCACTTACCCATTGCTTTCTTTGAGTTTGAATCTGTCTATTTGTGTTAATAAAATGTGATTAACACGAATCACTATCAAATGCAATGGTGTGCTAAGGTGAGGGAGTCAGCAAACACTGTACACTCCTCTGGCATGTGGAAGATGGTGACCCATGTTCCTGAGGGTGCCGTGACATAAAGAAGCCAACTCAAACAAACATGAAAAACATACAAAAAACAAAGGCCAGGCAGCAGTGGCGCACGCCTTTAATCCCAGCTCTCGGGAGGGAGAGGCAGGCAGATCTCTGTGAGTCCGAGGCCAGCTTGGTCTACAAGAGCTAGTTCCAGGACACCCAGGGCTATTACACAGAGAAAGCCTGTCTCGAAAAACAAAACAAAACAAACAAGCAAAACAAACAAAAACAACAACAACAAAAACATGGTGAAGAACAGCAGTGATTTTCTATTATGTTTCAGTGAGTGGACTGGAGTGAGGAGTGTGGTTCATACTGAATGCGTGGGTGGGCTCTCATCTCTGTGTCCTATCTCCTTGTGGTCCCTCACCTTGGGCATTCTGACTTAAGCATCCATATAGCAAGGTAAGGGGCCTCCAAGGTGGCAGAAGCTGGAGTGGCGTGACTCTTAAGGACTAGGTCTGGCTTTCAACAGTGGAGTTCCCGCCTGAAGATGGAAGCAATTGACAGCCTTCCTTGAAGATGAGGGACTTGTTTTTTGGTGAACCATAGACCTTGCATTGGCCTGAACAATTTTCTTTATGCTTCTTCTTTTTCCTTCCATCTGACGAGGGGAATTATCTATTACTCCTCCCTCATAGGGAATAAGGCCAGTCCAACTCTCCAGAGGCAACCTAGCTCAAGGTTGGGGAACCACCTCATGATGCCATTTAATTCCATTTGCCTCATCTTGTCGCCTGTCTACAAGCAGAATTATAAAATGGGAAAGGCGGAGTTTGCTCTGGGGAGAACTTAGCTCAGAGGTTTCCATGAACAAGTAGATGTCTTTACTCTTTCCACAAAGGTAAAGGTTGGCACCACTAATGGAGGCTTGGAGAGTTTCCAGTGCTTCTCTCAACTCTGCCAGACTCCCAAGTCCTTGCTGTGTTTCTACCAAGGGTTTCTCTAGAACCATTCTGAAGTCTCTGGGGATAAGGACCAGTGAACATGAGTGACCTGTGCAAACAGAGGAAGCCCACCCAGCAGGGCAGTCTAGCTTCAGGGGAAGGCAGAATAGAAAGTAATAGATTTACGTTAGGAGGGGGGAAGTGGGCAGGGAACAGCCCTCTTTAGGGGTTGTAAGGATGGAGTTATGTGTGCATGACACCCTGAAGAGATGTGTGTGTGAAGTCAAGCAGAGGGTTAAGAAAGGGTCTTGGGGAACAAGCCAGGATGTACATCCTTTTTATTGTGCCTAGGGTGTGTCCATTTCCTTCCCCCTATACTCACTTGTAGTACGCACCCTTTCCTCTAAAATTTGAATATGTATTTCAAGAGTTCAGGTCTGAAGGGGCACAATATCCTTTTCTGAGCACTCAACTGAATCTGTTTGGCTTGGGGTGCTTAGGAACTTGAACAGCTAGTGGCTGAGCCAGAGGGAAGGACTAGATCTCCTGCTTCGCATCCCAGCATCATTTTCTCATTACAAGTCCCCCCCCTTTTTTGTAAAGGAACTAGCAAGATGATGTCTCCAGAAAGACAAAGGCGTACTCCAGGAGCTAGTCTGGATACTACTTCAGTTTCTTCATTTAAATAAATTAAGAATATAGTTTTGCTCTCTTCTGGCTGTTATGATATTTGCTGATATAGTGCACATGGCTCTTTAGATAAAGGCATAATGTAAAACAGAATTGTATTAATAAGATATTACTAATATTAATCAATGTGAAACGCAGTCGTGTGCTTGGTGAGGAAGTCACAAGAAACACTGTAAATTCCTCTGGGATGTGCAAGACCAGACACTTTCCAATGTGTCTTGCTAAACACTTAGCCTAGAAATGGTCCCCAAAGTGCAGTAAAACATGCAGCTCTAATGTTTGTGTTAGATGGGAATTATGGCTTGGAAAATTCCAGCATTCTCTTCAATCATAAAAAGAGCGAGAGGTGTTAAATTTCATGTAATTACCCAGTCGTAATGGAAGCTATATCACACTCTGCGCTATGTCTGACTGCTTACAAGGGTCAGGGTTCCTATGGTCCTTGTGTGTAGACCATATTTGAATCAAACTTCCTAATGTGTTTGACAGATGGGAAATAGCTCATTTGGATCCTGAATGTCCAGTCTTTGGTTCATATAACCTAATAACATGGGCTTATTACTTTAGTATTTTCTATAGATCTATAATAAAGACTCCAAGTTTCAAGGATAGCAATCACAGAACTGTTATTATTTTTTTCCCATTTGGTTCCAAAGAGCAAATAGCTATGACATTCTCTCATTAAATGAAGAGAATACTATTATGCTGCTTTTATTTTTTGCAAAATGAGGCACTGAGTTGCATCAGAGTCAAGAAACTTCTTTGAGTTCACAGAAGCCGTGGGCAGAGCTGGGAGTCAAGCCATTCCTCCTGGCTTGCTGGGCTTCCCAGACATTCAGGAGTGCAGGAATGCCTCTCAGAATTCAGTTTGGGCCCAGCACAACCCTCAAGCCACTCTCCTCTTCATGCTGCTTTCTTGTCTGTTACTGGATGTTCATCAGAAATCTTGTGCCACGTGATACTTTTCCTTGGGGGAAACCCAGGCAAGTAACCGAGATGAGCAATGCCAAAGCCAGACAGATCCAGACAGATCACTCGTGACCAGTGGCCCCAGACATTTGTATTCAACTAAACGCATAGCCTTACAAATACAAGGAAACAGCGTAGCCTCAAGAGACTGTCCAGCTTCTCAGCCCCAAAGAGTCACACTAAAAAGCACTGGATTCTAGTCTATTCTGATCATGTACCAGAGCAGCTCAGGAAGAGAGGGCTTGCCATGGTCCCTGCGGCTCCTTGCATTTCAGTTCCCACCTTTCTCCTGCTGACCTTGCTTTGCTATCCCCTCTTTCGTATTCAGTTTTCTTCTCGTGCTTTCAACCTCGCTAGGCCTTGGGTGTTGTGCTCTCCTCTCATTTCTACCTTTGCTCCCCCTGACTGACTTCACCCACTATGAAAATGCCACCAATGACAAAATCAGGATCAGCTGCCCAGACCTGCGGCCTTGCTATCTATCTCCACGCGGCTATGCTTGTGTCTCGTTTCGTCCTCAAGCAGAACACATTGTCATTTGCTTTATCCCCCATTTTCCTCACCAAGCCTCCACTTCTGCTTCGGATTTTATTTCTATTGCCTATCAAAATAAAGTTCATCACCACCCCTTTGGATTGAGAACCAAAAAATAGGAGCCGATCTTAACCCTTCCCCTTCGAGTACTCACCGTATGGCAAACTTCTGCCTATCTGTCTCCAAGAGATATCTCACATCTGTCCAACCGTGACTCATCTTTCCTGATAGCATCTTAGTGCATTGTTTTGCTCTTCACCTGCTCCAACCATCCTCACACACCCATGCCCATGCACCGCCGTTCACCAAGTCATTGGCTAGAAGGCAAATGACCAGGAGATAAACCGTCTGATCTTGACTCAACCAATTGCAAAGAAGTCAGCTTAGACAGGGTGTATACCCTGCAAAGATCCACTTGTTGACGCTGGTGCAGAATGAATAAAGGATAATTGGTTGTCTTGAATTTCTTCCAGATGATTTCTTTCTGGAAGACCCTTAACAATGCTATGATCTGCAGTTCAGTGTATGATCTCAGGTATGGCGACACATTGAAAGAGCAGCTAGCTTCATACAGATCAAACCCAAACAGCACAGAAAGCAAGCGATGGGATGTTTTGAGATGGAACTTTCTACGCCCTTTGGCAACTAAGCACCTTCTTTTTTTATTTTCTTATTTGACATATTATTTGGAAGTTTCCCATCTCACGATTCCTACAAGCCAAACAGATGAGACAAACCCAGTGTCTCAGCTTCCAGTGGAGCTAGAACTCATGTTAGTCCAAACTTTCAACAAGTGCACCTTTTCTGAGGTTTAAATTTGAAAAAAAAAAAAGGTAACAAGATAAAAAAAAAAGGCATTCTGGTGAGGAAGACAGGAAAATGGTGATATTCTTAGGAGCGGATTTGACAACAGCCTTAATGCTAAGTACTGTCAGGTGCAGAGCAGAGAGCTGTGCTGGGCAGGGCAGGGGATCAGGAGAGCCTTATTGGAGAGCTCTGATCATCTCACTTGGGCATTATTTATGGCTACATGGTCTCCAGGCCTGGTTTCTGACCTTCTTGGGGATGGTTTAATAGTTCCCAACATCCCTTCATCAATTTTATCTGTTTTAACAAGTTATGATGACTCTTCCTGAGCTTGAATGATGTGCACTTCCTTCCCTTTGTAGTCACAGTCAGAACAGTCTTCAATGGGAAGTGCTCTTTGATGCTCAGGTTACATGGAACTCCTTGCTCTACACTTTTCCTCCCCTAAGGTGTATCACATGTATACAAGCGTCTTAAATGACTGTCTTCTCTGTCGGTTTCTAAGCTGTCCACAGCTGGAGCGTGTCTGCTTTGTTCTTTCTAGCATCTGGTACCACACACAGCATGTAGGAATTCCTTAGCAGATGTTGACTTGAATCAAATTATTGACATTGAAGTGATCTCTACTTAAAAATAAATGCAAAGGTAAGCTGGGGGTCAATGTGGAGATTATTATTTTTGTTAGTCTTGCTTCAGACTCTTGAAGATACTCTGTTTCTTTGAAATTTCCACCTTCAAAGCCAAAATGTGATAGATTAGACACATGTAGTTCATTCACCTCCTTCTAAGGCTTGACTGAGTAGCAATACGAGCATATAAACTCACAGGGTTCAAGACAAATCCCTGGATCTAGACAATGGATATACACATGTTTATGACAACTGAACTCATATCATGAACAGTGCATGCATGTGTGTGTGTTTGTTTTTTCAGGGATAGTCATCTTCCATCTCCACAACACAGTGCTATCAGGCAAAGAAGAGAAATGATTTCTGAGGTGAAGTATAGGCAGTGGTGTGCTGGTAAATGCTTTGTAACAATCTCTCTAAAAAGAAAGAGCAAGGAGAAGAAGGAGATGGAGAGAAAGAGAGGGGGTTAGAGGAGATAGATTTTTAGGTTTATTTATTTTAGTTTATACGTTTGAGTGTTTTGTTTTCATGAACGTCTGTGTATTACAAATGAACTGGTGCTTGAGGAAGTCGGGAGAGAGCATTGAATTCCTTGGAACTGGAGCTGTGGACAGTTGTAAACCAGCATATGGGTGCTGGGAACAAGTGTTCTCAATCTCAGATGTATTCTCTCCAGCTTCATGGAGAGAGATTTTGAAGGGAAAGAAAGAAATCTTTCATGTATAGCACTTGCTGCTTTTTGTGGTGGAAATACACCACCATGGCCCATTTGAAACTAGCAACATGACAACCTTGAAGGAAGGGTTGAAAGGAAATGAGCCCCTTAGGGGTCAATAAAATGGGTTCTGGCACTTTGAATAGGCAGAGTAGAGACAGAGGAGTTGGTCCGCACAGGTAACTGTCCCTCACTTAGTGCAAAGGCCCTGAAGTTATATAATCAAAGGAGAGAAGAGGGGGGGAGAAGAAGGAGGACGAAGGAGAGGCAGGCAGAGCTATTTAGTCTTGGGGGACTAAACGGTTTCGGAACCATGGAACCCCAAACATCTAGGAATGAATTAAGAACAGTAAAAGGGACTTCTTAAGGACATTCATAGGCGATTTTTCTTTTTGGTATTTTGTGTATAGGCATATGTATGTATTTGTATAAAATTTTTAATTACTTGAAAAATTATGAAAACTGTCTAAAGCAATAGTAATCAAAATGCATTTTGAGAGCTTATTGTACATTAAGTGAAGGTACACAGGAAGAAATATGTACTACGAGAGTGCAGTTTAAAGGCAGACTTTGATGAGTTAAAAATGCATATTATAGCTTTTAGATAAACCACTAAAATACAATCAGGAAGAAAGAGTTATTATATATCTATAATATAATATAGCATAAGTGCTAGCTATGACTATATAGCATAAGTCAATAAGAGATTAAATGGATACAAAAGAATCAATTCATCCCAAAATAGCCAGAAATGGATAGAGGAGCAAAATATAAATGTCACAAATATTTAAAAAATGGAAGACTTTTACCCAATCATTTTAAATCAGATTAAATGTAAATGTGTTAAACTCGTCCACTAGAATAACAAAAATTAAAAAGTCTAATGCCTCAGTGATAGGAGCTACACTTTAGGTGCTTAATAGCCACACACAGCTAATGGTCACCACACCACACAGTACAAAGGCAAACTCTTCTGTCATCACAGAAAATCCTATTACACAGCACTTTGTAGAGAGCAACTAACTCAAAATGATGCGGGAGGTGGGGACTCTGCAGGATTAGAGTTCTTTAATGAGGATATATAGGTGCCAGGCCGCATAAGTGAACAAATACTTTAAGATAATGTGAATGTTTAGGAAAAACAGAGAGCTCATCAGGGAAGTAAATGTAGCCATAGCATACCAAACTCTGCTGTAAATAGTGTCTGCATGGGCAAAATTGTTGGAGCAGTGGTTCCCAGTCTGTTCTAAATTGGTGGGTAGCTATTATTGAGAACTGTGGCTGGGAAGAGGAGACATGAGCTGTGGTTACTGGAAAGAACTAAGCTTCATCTACTGAAACTGGGATTGCTATTTGTTATCAATTACCCAGAGATATCTGATTATTAAAAACTAATGCACGTTCTATCTGGGTAATAATCGTGTAGAAAATCACAGAATCTAATTGCTGCCTATGCCATTGTTCTTTGGTCATGGCGTTTAAGGAACTAATGAGCCTCCTGGTAATTCACAGAGGCCCCATTCCATAGTGAAACCTGACATATGTGTTATATAGCATGTATTAGAAGAAAAGGAAAAACATGAGACATAAGGAGTACGAGGAAATGCTTCCCAAAGTAAGATGGAGGACCGACTAACAGAGAGAGTGCATGCTGGGGCTTTTATTTATGGAGAAGAAACAGGGCAGGAAGTTGCTGTGTGATCAGTGGTCACATGGTCCTTAAGGTGGACCACGAGCCCCATCCATAGCCTGCTTTTTCCTACATGTAACAGAACTTGCACAAGCACACAAAGCCTGCCACATACAAATGTGGGTGAGGCAGACGCTCTGTAAATGACTTATGAGCCTTCTCTCAGCTCCACAGCCCGCTTACATCTCTGAAGTGTCTCCCTTAATAACTCGTCTCTCTTTCTGTTACTGTTTGTCCCCAGTCTGGCATATTTAGTCTGGGATACTAGAACCTGGAAACTTCACTCGTTCCTCCCAGAACTCAGATCCTCACCTGTAATATTATTATTGTGTAAGTGCCCTAGAAAGGCATTCAAAGTTAGCTTTTATTCCCCCGCCCCACCTGGCTTCTATTCTCCTTTAGGTTTCCACTGGGCAGAGGCACCCTGTCCAGGAGCCTTCACACACAAGGGGCTATCATCACCCTCTTCAGGGCTCCCTTGCTTTTTTCCTTCCTCCTGTCTATGCTAACACGTTGCAAAATTGTTCCCAGTCCTACATCTCGCGTCCCAAGCCACTGGGCAGAACACTATACCAGGCAGTTAACTGAATTGTTTGCTCAGGTGGTGAGATGCCACACCAGATGGCTTTATACCCTAATCAAGAGCTCAGGTGAGGTCCCAGGAAATCTTCAAGCTTGCAGACATGACATAGCACACTGGTTGAGGCCTCAGGCTTAACCTCTCCGGCAACTAATATTGCTGACCTCTGAACACAGCCTGTGTAGACTGGTTTTTGCCTCTGCCTCCTCATCACTCCCCATTGAATGGAGATTAAGGTTCAGTTTTACTGCAGAGGAAACTGTTGGCTAGAAGGTTAAGTCAGTTGTTCCAGCTGATGGGAGCAGGACAAAGGACGAGAGGATTACACCGCTTCTCCCTTTCCTGCACATAGACAAGCTAGGCTTCCATTGGCTGTCTAGCAGTGTCTGATGCTGTGTGCTTTCACAGCAGAGAGGGAACTCAGTCTCATCAATGTATTTTGCAAGCTGACTTCCCCAATAGCTGGGTAATGGAAGCAATCGCTGTGGGGAAGCGGTTTTTCAAAAACTGTACTACAGGTTGTGAGGAAGGAAACCTGTTGTCTTTACTCATTCTAGTGAGTAGGAAAGACAGATTCAGAATGGCAAATCACTGACAGCCTACAGATATCTTCCGAAGAATTGTGTCTTAATTAGGATAACTGAAAGTTTCTGGAAGCTGGAACTTTGTTCTTTTCTTGCCCAGAGATGCCACTGTCCACTCTGTGACCTGAACCATGAGTATGGAAATCATTGTAGACGTTGTGGTCTTGTGCTATTCTGACCTTTCTTTCTTCACCAGTCTCCTTTGTCCTCCATCCAGTCCACTCACCTGAATTCCAAGAGAGCTTGAAAATCTTTCCAGAGAACCAGAGCTATGAGAATGTGCCTTAGGGTCACACTGGCTGGGGTGGAAGCCAGCTCTTGCCTTCTTGGACAAGGCCACGTCCCAAAAGTGCACTGAAGGGTCCTGTTGGCCAACCCACATCAGCATTGGCATGTCACACTTAATCTGACCCAATAGACAGTCTCCAAAGAACCTTTTGCTTTTCCATTTTAAGCGTTAAACACGGTGCTGTTTGGCCACCCCACCACTCCCTTGATTATGCTCTTTATAGAATCTTAAATCTCACTGGCAACGAACAAGGGATAAAATTGAGGAGGAAAAGCAATGAGGAAGTGGTAGGTGGTCTCACTTCTCCACCTCTGCTCTCGTTTTTTGCCAAGTGTGATGTCGCACATCTGTAATTCTAGCATTTAAGAAGTTGAAGCAGGATGATCATGGGCTTGATGCTAGTTTGCACAACATAGTGAGACTCTGTCTTGACAAAAACAAAACAAAACAAACCATAAGCAACGTCCCCCAGTGAACAGGAGCTCCCGTTGTTAAACATTAAGAATGCCAACTTCTGCGTACGGTCTCATTTACATTGCCTGGATTATTCTTAGTATAATAAAGCAGAATCTTCATTATTGCTCAAAATCTATTGTCTAGGCATATGACATTAGCATGTATCTCCTTTCGTATTAGTGAAATGAGACACTTCTTCAGCTTCTGTTACATTATTTAATTTCCTTAGAAAACCATTAAAAGACAGAGAATATCCTTTGGCGTGCTGTGAAAATGATTTAACTCTTTATACTCTCTCTTTCCACTACTAAATAGAAGTTACACTGTCTTCCCTTATCCAGCCCTCTTCTTTAGGGGAGATATAAAATCCCACTAAAAATTATATTGATCCATTGATTATCAGTAATACTTCTCCCACCCCCCAGTTTTGAGGATTGAACCCAGGGCCTCACACAGGTGAAATAAGCATCCTACTATTGACTTTATCCACAGTCCTGTCTGTGTGCCTAGAGAGGAGACTTGTTGCTTCTTCGGTGTAGTCTGTGTGCTTTTTGGAGTTCTGGTTTGTTTTCTTGGTTTAGTCAAAACCCACATCACTTTTGCTTTCAGCTACCAGCTTTATCAGAAATCACAGCGACATTTTTACATGCCACCCAACCATCCCATCTCACTGCACAGTAAGGGATGAAAATACAGATTTCAAGGGCTGATCCATTTTCTCCCTGGACAGTTAGAGCAAGAGAGATTCATTTTTATGCTTCACTCCAAGGGCCACGAACAATAGAAACACTTCTGTAGAGAGTGTGGATCTGGGACTGTGAAACTTTTAGCCTTTGTTTTGAATAACTAAGACACCAAATATGTCCTTGTCTTGTGTCTGATTCAGTAGACCAGGAAGATCTTTTTCCCTAGGACAATGAGCAGCATGGTGAAGGCTGGGCGAGGAGGTCCAGATAAGGGTGTTGGCCTTTCCATGACTCACTAGGAAACTCTAGGCAAATCTCTTCATTTTATCAATATGGGTTTGCTCATCGTTAAGATAGAATTGGGTTTAACCTTCATATGTACCATGGTAATTATCACTAGATCGTCTACTGAGGCTTTTCTGAACACAAATAGCAGAGCCCATTTTTTAGTTCCAGGCTGTTGGTTGGTCTTTCAGCTGTGCACAGGGGTCTAGGCACTGGGACAGGGACACAAGGATGTAAGCAGGTGTTAATGAGGATGGAGTGGATTGTTAAACGCACACTTTAGAAACCAGAGGCAAACTTGACCAACTTTGAAGATTCGTCCAAGGCTTATTTAGACCACAGAAGTTGCATGCATGCATTAAGTAGCCTCAAAACATTGGTCCTGCTTAGGATTGGACCCCCAGCCCTCTTCTCGCCTCACCGTGCACACACTATCCCTGGACAATTAGTCCATACTCCTTTTTCTTTTTGTCTTTTCCTTTTTATAAATAGTTCGTTAATTAGTTTTTGAGACAGGATCTCATTGTGTAGCCCAGGCTGGCCTCAAACTCATGATCTTTCCGTCTCGGCCTCCTGAGAGTAGAGATATGCTACCATGCCTGGTTACACTCATTTTATTTTATTTTTTTGTGCACTCATCTGTGTCCTTTTTTCTGACTTCTAGAAGATAGACACTGTTTCTTGTCAGCTTTCAGCACAGTTCCTGGTCAGAACAGGCATGGGGTCTGTATTTATACGCACGGGGTACGTGTTTATCCAGGAGCACCCAACATAAACACATAGCCTGCCTACAAGGGTAGCTTCACCTTTCATAGAATGCCTTCTTCTAGCCCCGTCCCACAGCACCACCAAGGAATTCATTCTTTCAGAGATCTATTGTATGTGTGGGCCCCAGCAAACTGCTCACTGGCTCAGGAAGATAAATATTAGACCAGGTATTTTGTTTTCAGTGGCTTCACTTGCCAGTAATATACAGTCATGGAGATAGCATTGCAGTGTGATGTGTGTCCTGCAAGACTGTAGTGAATATATGTATTTCTGTGACACGATTTCTTACACTAAATAATATTTGAGCCAGCTTTTGTCATGATTTTCTTTTATAGGTGAAAATGCCACATAATGCGAGTTAAGGCAAGGGGAAACACTATTTCATTGCCTGGCCCCATAATCTATTAAGCCTGAGATATTTTTCAGGGAATTGCCTTAAATCCTTTGGTGGTTTAAAGTAGCTTCAGAAGGATTAGTGGCTTAGAGGTAATTGTTATTGCTAATATTTTATTTGAAATGTCCTGCTCAGCAAAGGTAATGTGACATTTTGCTCACTGGATATGCTGTCTTTCTAGGAAAAAAGATGAGTCCAAAGGTCAGCTCCCAGGAGGGAGAGGAAGGGAAGGGTTTGTGTGAGACAAAGGACAAGGCCTTGAAGTGAGGGGACCAGGACAAGTCAGCTGAGTTAGAGCCACTTTCATGTAGACCTTAGGGACATAGAATTTTAATTGTATGGGAATTGTGAGATTAATCTCGACAGTTAATCAGCTCTAAAGAGATGTCTAAGTTTTACTTTTAAAACAAAAAATTTGGTAAGAAGAGCGAAGAATATTGTGGTCTTCTTTGTGTGTGTGTGTGTGTGTGTGTGTGTGTGTGTGTTTCCCCCTTCGAAGGGGAGATGTCCGTGTTCTTCAGAGCCCATCTTTGGCTCTCTGCAATGGATCTCAAATGGAGATTGCTTCAGAAATCCCTTGGGAGCAGCTGTTGCAGAAAACAGGTTCCCTGGGCTCTACTTCCAAGAACTCTGATTCAGTAGTTCTGAGATATCACCAGAACTCTGTGTTTTAACCAGAGAGTGTCAGGCATTTCTACATGGGGATTTCCTAGACCCGCAGACTCCCATTGTCTAGCTTGTCCATCATACCATGTCTTCCTATCTGTACCACAAAGGCATCTGACTTACGGATCCCTGTATCAAAATGATAGCCAAAATGTCGATGAGTTGAACACCTAAAAGATACTTCAGTCAGCCCTTTTCAGGCCTTCCCTTCTCCTTGTCCACTGGGTTTCCAGTGGTCGCAGCCTCATCATACTGAGCCCTTTCTCATTTGAACCTCCACAACAGCTCAGTACGGAGTCTCTTGGCATGGGTTCTCAGTCTGCTCTCAGATAGACTGAAGGAGACAGAAGGACCCTTTCAAAATGTGTGCTTGAGAGCGGTACCCTTCCCATACAGACACATCAGTGACTTCTCATTATCTTCAAAGTTAGGATCCCAATCTGTCCCTTGGCTCCCCCGAGTGACCATTTGTCGGCTTGCCTCACAGTGCTTTCTGGCACTGTGTTTGAGCCACACCTTGACTTCTAGAGAACGTTCACACTAGATTCCTGGCAAGGTATGGAATTTAGCTCTGAACCAGTATTTACTTCATTCCTTTCCTTTATCCCAGTGAGCATCTTACATCAGATGACACCTTAAATTCTCTCCTCATAATCTTCTCCCTACCTAACTCGAATTTCCTTGCAATATGCCCTCTGACACAGCGTGTACTGTAGTTACTTTCCTAAATGCTCTATGAATGCCTGTCTTTCTCTCAGCCTGAAGGCCCACAAAAGAGCAGTTAGGTGCTCTTTTGCTCCTAATGGTAGCTGCAGTGTCTCTCCTAGTGCTTATTGCATGGGAGAACTCAATAAATGCTCATTGAATGGATGCCTACAGGCTGAATGAATGAATGTGTATTGTATAGAATTATCTCATTTTAACAGAGATCACAGACAGGAAAATCACAGTAGGACTAGCAGAGACAGAAACTGGGGATGTCTGGCAGCTAAATTGGGTTGCTAAGGTCATTAGCTAGCTAATTAAGGCAGGTAGGACAACATAATTATAACTCTTAAGCCCAACCTTTAAATGTACCCAAACTTTGTACTTAGGTATATAATTTTAAGCTTGAGGTGACTTTTCAGTGATAGAGAGTTAAGACATTTTGAAAAATAATAGTGATCCTGATTAATAAATTATTATATTTCACTCAAGTTAAGACTATTTAGAATAATAAGTGCTTTTCCGATTAAATAGAGTCTCATATTAAGTGTCATCTTGCTGGACCACTTCCCTACACGCTTCCGAACACAATCTACTGTGGAGATCTACAAGGCTCCTGCACACCCCCAGTTCTCTGCTCAACTTTGACACTCGCTCTGGAGAGAGGTGCTACAAATGTTCTGAGCTGCTGGCACCTTCTGAATATGCAATCACTGGGTGCATTTGTTAATTCGGTTGGCACTTTAGGTCATCCAGACTCTATCACTGGGGTCTGTGATTTGCTTGTTACAACTTTATGGTGTTTTCCTCAAGAGACTCCAGAGAGTTTTTAAAATGACAATCACAAACTGGAGAGATAAAAGAGATAAATGCAAAAAATATATCCTAAATCAAGGCCCAAGCGAGACTAGGTAGAGAGGGTAACCAAAGGTGCCGGCCAAGTCTTCAAAGTAAAAATCACATGCAATGTTAACTCAGTTATAGTGTATGTTCAAAGCCTGAATGCTTTGGATTCTGATTCTGATACTGCAAGACTCAACCTAAAGGACACAAGTAATTCTTTCAACATGTCTGCAGCATGAAAGAGAATCTTAGTCTGCAAGTACTTGGAGGTCTGGAGAAGTGCCTGGCTTCTTGCCTATCAGCACCCAATGAGACCAGTTCATTTGCAAAGAATGAGGAAAAAGTTGCACCAACATTTGCTGTGTGCATGTGTCGTCACTGCATTAGAGACTTTCACAAAGACTGAAGATGCCAAACTGTTCAGTCGGTATGTATACACTGAAATGTTCTCTGAAGAATCAGGCAAACACAGGAATAAAGGGAGACTGACACTCAGTATTCAGTAAAAAATGACAAGAAAGCTTCCCATTGACAACCTCTACTTACACACCATAGGGCTTCAAGTACTTTTGTGTTCCACTCACAAGAAAAGATCAAACACAGCACAAATGTTAAAGATTATCTATAATGTGAATACATAGGCCCAAACTGCTAGGGAAAAGAAATTTTTAGGCAACAGAGATCACATGTAATTTGAAAACCTGAAGAAATGTGACATCTCCTCAGAGAGATAAAATAAAATATTGTATCTATGAAACAAGAATAGCATGATCCAAAAAAGAAAGCATCGAAAACAAAAAGGATTCCTAAAATGAAAACAGCAACAACAAATGATAGTAGAAATAAAAAACTAATCAGGAGGCTAAGAAATAAAATTAAGTCTCCTAGAGATACTTGTAAAAATGAATATGAGGAAGGCAGGAGATATGTGCCAAGACCAGATAAACAATTTAAGTAGACCTATAACCCCTAAGTAAATAGAACCAGTAATTAAAAGTCTCCCAATCAAAACAAACAGGCAAACAAAGCCTAGGGGAAGATGTTTTCAGCACAGAATTCTACCATAATTCAAAGAAGAACTAATACTAATACTCTTCAAATTGATCTGCATAATAGAAACAGAAGGAATAGGGCCAAATTCTTTTTATGAGGCCACAGTTACCTAGTGTGGGAAGTCCTTCTGTATATGTGTTACTTTCATTGATTAATGAATTAAAAAACTGCTGTGGCCTGTGATAGGGCAGAATAGAACTAGGCAGAAAAACTAAACTGAATGCTGGGAGAAAGTAGGTAGAGTCAATGAGAAGCCATGTAGCTGCTGCCAGAGACAGACTCGCCAGAACCTTGCTAGTAAGCCACAGCTACTTGGTGATACACAGATTATTAGAAATGGGTTAATTTAAGATATGAGTTAGCCAGAAATATGCTTAAGCTATTGGCCAAACAGTATTGCAAACAATATAGTTTCTGTGTAATTACTTCAGATCTAAGTGGCTGGGAACAAACAAACAGCCTCCCACAACAAATTGGCACACCATGGGGTTGACTAAAACCACATAAAACCTGAGAAAGCTTGGAAAGGAATCCTGGACACAAAAGAACAGAGTTATGCATGGCTCTTTGGTAGCAGTATTTTCTCAGGTAGGCTCTGTTTGCTAGAAGCAAGCAGAAGCATGGTTCCTCTAAGAGAGGTCTTTCTGATTTAGCAGTAGCAGAAAAAAAACCCAAAGCCACATGGTTTCAAAATGGTGGCATGAACTCTGGCTCTTTCAGGAGACTAAGCATTTAAATGGGGTTTGTGAGCAGCATGTTACAAACTACTTAATAGCATAACATAGACCTGCTGCATACTTAGAATTGGAACAGTGTACATGGCTCTCAAAGGTGGTAAACACGTCTTTGCCATGTTGGACTGGGTGGAGCCAAAAGTCAAAGCAACCTTAGTCCTTGCATACATGCTTAGCATTTAAAAAAATGATGCTCTTGGTCAAAAGCTAATTGCAAATATGTAATAAAGACAGATTCAGACCAATCTCCCTTATGAACATTGATGTAAAAATACTGAATAAAATACTGGCAAATGGAATACAAGAGCACATCAAAAAATATCCACATGATCAAGTAGGCTTTATCCAAGAGGTACAGGAATAGTTCAACATATGAAAAATGTGTCAATGTAATCCACCATATAAACAAACTGAAAAAAAAATCGCATGATAATCTCATTAAATGCTGAAAAAGCCTTTGACAAAAATCCAACACCCTTTCATGATAAATGTTCTGGAGATATTAGGGATGCAAGAAACACACCTAAACATAATAAAGAAAATATACAGAAAGCAACAGTCAACATCAAATTAAATGGAAAAAATTCTAAGCAATTCCATTAAAATCAGGGACAAGTCAAGGCTGTTCACTCTTTCCATATCTATTCAATATAGTACTCAAAGTTCTAGCTAGAGCAATAAGGCCTTGGCCTTTTGATAGGACAGCCCTTAGGTGGGTGGAGTAAACAGAACAGAATTCTGGGAGGAAGAAGGCAGTGAGGCAGACGCCATGGCTCTTCTCTCCAAGACTGACTGGTTAGACTCATGCCAGTAAACCACAGTCAAGTAGCGATACAGATTATTAGAAATGGGTTGAATCAATATGTGAGAGTTACCCAATAAGAGGCTAGAACTAATGGGCCAGGCAGTGTTTAAATGAATACAGTTTCTGTGTAATTATTTTGG
>LOEQ01013206.1:0-12350 GCA_001685075.1 Bramus lutescens | reverse complement strand
ACTTAGGTAGGCGGAGAAAACAGAACTGAATGCTGGGAGGAAGAAGGGCAGAGTTGGAGAGATACCATGGAGCCGCCAGAGACAGCCGTGCCATATCTTTCCCGATGGGCCACTGCCATGTGGCGATATACAGATTAATAAAAATGAGTTAAATTAAGATGTAAAAATTAGCCAATAAGAAGTTAGAGCTAGTGGGCCAGACAGTGTTTTAATTAATACAGTTTCTGTGTGGTTATTTTGGGTGTAGGCTAGCTAGGCAGTCAGGATAAACAAGGGGCCCCCTCCTCATGTAACAGGCTAGGCTCACAACCAAAACTCTAAAAGGTATCATTTCTTATGGCAATCATATCTTGCCTTCCCCAAGGTAAGAGGAGGGAGCTCTAACAAGCTAGTAGAGCTCAGCATACTTAATGATTGCAGAAGTAATCTTTGGTTTACTCTATTCCTACATAATCCTATAGTTTCTAGGCAAGTATTATTATAATACAGACTAGTAATATTGTTAGATGCATATGTGAGGTACAGAATATATCTTTTCCCCTTTAGAATGAATATACATGAGTCATTTTTCTAGAGATCCTGGCCTAGAAGAAGCTCATATTTGGTGGCATCCCACTTATAGAGAGAGAGAGAGAGAGAGAGAGAGAGAGAGAGAGAGAGATGGAGATTTATTTATTAAGGCAGCGTCACATGTAGCATAAGCTGGCCTCAATTCACTTTGTATACGGCTTGACGCTTGAACTCCTATCCATTCTACCTCCACTTTCTAATTCTGGGATTACAGGCATGTGCTACTACTACACCAGACCAGAAAAAAAGAAGCTAACCTAACAATTGGAAATTAGAGATGCTTCATCTGACACCTGCCAAAATTTTAAATAATTTACAGAGCATCTCTCTCCTGAGATTGCAGCAACTAAAATCCATGCATGTCTGTCTCTAACACTGTATGGTCCAGAGAAGACAGCAACTGGGGTTCCTACCCCATGTTTATATATCCACACCTTAAGCTACACCCCAAATTCTGCCCAAATGCTTCTCATCATTCTTTGCCAAGAGCAGACACTAGATCTTCTTTCCAGGGTACACGATTGGGAAGAGGTTGTACATGTTCTGAACATGGGCTCCAGGGCATTTGTTTTGGGAGCACAGATGTCCCAGGAGCCTGACATTGTGTCTAGACAGAGCTGGTCAGATTTGACCGCATCTCCCATGGCTGCCCTTCCTCGACTGATAGGCAGGAGCCTGGAATGAGGCAACTGAAGCATGTCTGTCTGGAAAGCACAGTTTAGTAAAGGAGTCCCTGCACAATCAGCAGGGGCCAGAGATTCATCCTCATCCCACGTCTATGCAGGGCACAGGTGTGCGCTTGGGCTAGCTCTGGATGCTCTCTAAGTTTTACATAATACCTCAATATGTACCCTCTCTTCAATTTTTTTCTTTGCTCTTCAGTAGTATATTAAAACATCTAGATTTCTGTCTTTGCTGCGTTTCCTGGCCAAAGTTTATTGAGACTTTGAAAATGCAAATTTATGTAATTAACTCAACTTGGGAACCTGTGAAGCATTAATTCTTTAAATACCACTGGAAATGTATTAAGTTGAAGGAGCTGAGCAAGCATCTGAAGTCACGCTCTAGTAATGATTGTTGTTGTTGGGATAGGAGAAGGGCAACTCTGCCTGATTTGGGACCAATCTCGGTTTTTCCCAACAGATACATAGTTCATTCAGCATTCTCTTGGCCCCAAGGGGTCATTTTCTTACTTTTCAACAAACTCTCCTCGCAAGCTGATCTATAAGATGTTTCCATGCAAACTTTTGTAATAACCTGCTGGAGACTGACAGTCTGCCAGAAGCTGGATATATGTCCAATCCGAAAAAGAGTCTTGGGTCCCTGCAGTGAAGGCACAGCGGGGGTCCTTGTTCTGCTTCTGAGTGCTCTGCTCCCTGTGGCCCTTTTCAAATCTGTAGAATCACAGGCCCTGAAGACTGCCAGGGATCTGGGGGGCTTGATAGAGCTGACTGAAAAGAAGAGACTGCATTCCATCAAGTCAGCATCCTAGAGAACCCCCAACCTCTTTGTATCTTCCTTCTGAACCACTATTTACAGCATCAGTCAACCAAAACTCAAAAGGGCAGGGCAGAGTCAGTACACACACGTCATGCTGGCTAACACCCAGCTGGTTAAGTCAAACCCAGGTCTTCAGCAGAGCAAGGATTTCAGTAGTAACCCTGACCACAGCACAAGATCAGGAAGTCCTGATCCTCTGGGAAGATGGATTCACACTTGGGAGCTGACACAGCTCCGCAGAGGCAGCCTGTGCCCATTGTCCTAGAGCCCTGCCCCTTGGAGAATGAACTGAGCATTTCCGTCTATCTGACTCCAGGGGGTCAGAATAATTTTCCAACAAATGTGAACGTGGAAACAATCTGTGAACTCAGAAAAGCAGAGCACAGCCGGAGCTGCTGATGCCTTGCCTCCTCCTTGGGGAAGAGGCCTGCGTGTGGTGTGGTGACTCCTTTGTTCAGCCACTTCAAGTCTCTGGAGCTTGTTTTCTTGAGCCCTTATCTCATTGACTAATGAGAATCAGTCTGCTCCCTCACTGTGAGCAGCCTCTCATGAGGACTTTTGCAAATATTTTGAAAACAGATGCTGCTAAATCAGTCTCAACGCTTCTTTAAAAGCTGTTGGAAGAGTTGGTTTGGCAGCAATTGTACTACTTGATCCACTAAGAGAGAGAGAGAAGGAAAGAAAGGAGGGAAGGAGGAAGGGGGGAGGATGGGGGAGAGGAAAGAGGAAGTGAATGTGTTAATGTATCCTCCTAGTTACATTGCTGATGATCAATTTGATGACCAGATGCATTTTATTTTCTTTTATACTGGATAAAATAGTAGTATTTATTAGAATGATGCTGTTTTCATTCATTATACTATTGCATAATTAGAATGTTGAATTCAACAGCTCATTGATGAGCTACTCTGGGGGGTTTGGCTGATTTTCAATCCCACCGAATCACTTTTCTTTATAATCACAAAGCCTCACACCCTTTGGGATGTGAACTCTGTGAACAGGTTTACTCCAAAGCAACCATTTGAATACTGGTAGAAACATGAAACAAAGATGCTATCTGTGACAAGCTTATCTCTAGTGATCAGAGCCCTGAACCTTTATACCTGTTCAAGACAATACACTAGATATGATAGGTGTTCCAACAGCTGCATAAATTTAAAATAGGATGGTTGTGCAGTCTCTTCATCTTAATTCAAATATTATAAGAATTTAAAATATATTCATGAGGTTCACTTTGTTTTTAATTTTTAGATTGTATGCATGTATACATGGCAGGTATCATTACTTACTTTCCTTTTCACCCCAATGTCAATGGGAATTATGGATGACCAACTGACGTAACTGGAACAAGCATCCATTGATCCTTCAGGATCACCAGGCAGGCCTTTCTATGTGAGAAAAAAAAATGGTTCCACATTCTGTTACTTAAAAGCTTTTTACACTGAATTTTTTTAAAAAAATCATAGTTTATTTCTCTTTTATTATTCCTAACATTTTTAGAAATGTGTCCAATTAGTGCTGCCTACCTACATGTACATGGATGTGGGGCAATGCCCTAGAGCATGGGTGTCTTAGTCACTGCTCTATTGCTGTGAAGAGACACCATGTCCAAGGCAACTCTTAAAAAAGAAAACATTTAATTGGTGCCTTGCTTACAGTTTCAGAAGATTAGTCCCTGATTACTATGGCAAGAAGCATGGCAGTAGGCAGGCACGAGGCTGAAAGCTTACATCTTGATCTGCAGATAAGCAAGGAGAGACAGAGAGAGAGAGAGAGAGAGAGAGAGAGAGACTCAATCTGCATGGGCTTTAGAAACTTCAAAGGCCACCCCCAATTACGCACCTCCTCCAACAAGTTCACACCTCCTAATCCTTCCCAAACAGTTCTATCAAGCGGGGTTCAAGCATTTAAATTTATCAGCCTATGGGGGTCATTCTCATTCAAACCACCATAATGGACCATCTACCAGTGGCCATACTCCCAAAGAAAAAGGATTCTCTTTTCCCCAGCAACTATCAATAACTTCTCAGCTAGAGGTGGGACCTCATGAGTCCCCTCTCTATCAGGGCTGAAATCTCAACTGGCTTGATTTTGTGTAAATGTCATGCAAGTAACCATAGTTCTTGTAAATTTATAAGCACAATGGTCATGTCATATCCGACAGCACTGCTCCCCATCCTCCAGCTTTACATTCACCACTCCCCTCTACAAGGGTCCCTGGGCCATGTCAGAGGAGGGGATGGTACCGCTGTCCCATTGAGGGCTAAGCACTCACAATCATTCAGTCTCAGCACTTGGCCAGCTGTGAATCTCTCCGTGGGCCACTGGCCACTGCAAAGATAAGCTTCTCGAGCCAAAGTTGAGGGCAGCACAAATCTATACTTACACAAAATCATTTAGAAGGCCTTTGGAAAACATAAGCATTTAGTACAACACAGTAGCAGATTCCTTCCTAAGGCATTGACCCATAGGGGGCTTCAGTTCGGGTTTACAGTACCAAACACAAATTCTTTCCTGTGGCACAGGAAATCCTCTCTAACCACAGAGGCATTCGTCGCTCCTAGCTATATAGCATATAGTCATGCTACTATTACGCTACTGAGCATATTTTGCCTGGCACGTTGGTATTGGAGCATACAGGGGCCAATGCTGGGTAAGACCTTTGCTATTTCTCCCACCCTACCTATCTTCTTTTGACTCTGAAAACCAGTCAGTCAGGAGTGGGTTTCCTAGACACATCCAGACTTATTCCTCTGTGTTCTGTAGCACAAGTGTGTGGGATCTTCAGCAATAGAGTTTTACCATCTAGTTATAATCAGCACCCAAGAACAGTGACAATGGCCTATGTTGCTGGGGAGGTGTCTCACGCCTGGCACTGAGATTTAATATTACAAATCCTTAGAAGTAGCGCTGCCCACCAAGGCAGGGCACATAAAAAAGGCTTTTAAACGTAGGCTTTGAGACACAGGGTTGTGACTTCTTAAAGCAATTCTGCTGTCTTTTTGCAACAGTAACCAGTGCCATCTCTGGGAAATGCACTGTGCTGGCGAGTTTAGGGATGTGGCAATGCTCCTGCCATGTGCCAGCCCCACACCACATCACTACTGGGTAACACGGCGCACGTTGCTACACACATTCCTGAGTTGGTCCTGTCACTAGCTCCAGGAAGAGCCCTGGAAAGAATTAAACTTCTGTGATTCTTCAGATGGTAGGGGAGATACTGGAAGGCAGAATGAATGGCTTTTGAAGCACCTACTCCGCGAGACTGTGCTCTTCACCCTGTCGTGGGTACAAGGATTTATCACCACTATGCTGCCTTTTAATGGCCTACTGTTTACGCGACCTGGACCTACACACGGGCTACTAACCATAAACAGAGTTAATATGGAGCTGGCGAAATGGCTCACAGAGTTAAGAGCACTAGTTGCTTTCCTAAAGGAACTAGATTTCATTTTCAGTATCCACATGGAGACCCCCAACTGCCTCTACCTGATGCCCTGACCTCTGTAGGCACCGGGCATGCCTGTAATGCACATGTGTAAAATGCAGGCAAAACACCCAGACACATGGAATAAAAGTAAATGAATCTTTTAAAAATAAGAAAATATAATTAAATTATTTATTTAACACTAGAGTTTAAAACTGCAACAATGATCTAAATCACGGGACAAAGAATGAAGCAAGCATTGCTTTGGAGGTTTATTTAATACCATATATCCAGCCCTGAAGTCATATACATACAAACATCACTAAAACAGGCTCAGCGGTTATATTTATATATTCAGGTATTTATATGTCTGCATAGCAATTATAATTTGAGAAAAAGAGGTCATGAATTTGAGAAAACTGCAGTGGGGGGAGCGGGAAGGGTTAGAAGGAGAAGACAGAGGGGGGCAAAAGTTGTAATTATATTTTAATTTCCAAAACTTGGGGAAATATTAGTAAAATTTATAACATTACAAGTATGCTAGGACTTCAACCCTTAACTTTTGTTCTTTCTCGTAAAGAGGACAACAGCTCCTCCTGTAGAAGCTGTCAGGGATCTGATGTAGGAGGGTCATCTGTCTATGTGTTACTTTCATTGGTTAATAAATAAACTGCCTTNTTTCGGGGTATAAGCTAGCGGTACGGGAGCTGGGCCGGATGAAAAGCAGGGCCCCGCCCCTTATTACTACAGGGATCCCATCAACTTTCGTGTGTCTGCCTCTACATACTTACTAATACTCAAACAGCTCCTAGTCATCTGGAAACAGCCTCCAAGCTACTACTACCCAAGACAAGGAAGCTCCCATCACTCTCCAAGGTCCCTCCCCCTCCACGTTATTAATAATATGATCAGGCAGGCAAGACAATATTCAGTGTTTCTTTTCTCTGTTATTGTCATATGGACTTACTTCTTCCAGAAGAAATGATTCATTAGAGACACAGTAGAAAGCTCTGCACTTCGGCTACAAGGCCAACCCTTCCCAGGCCAGGAACCTGGGTAGAATTTGTCTCCAGTTTGGGCCATGAGCAGAGTCAGTGAGCCTGGCTTTTTTTAGTGAATCGTGTCCTTTGCTTGCAGATGTGTGTCCTATCTGTTCTCAATTGTGTAATTCCACGCACTGCTCCATCTCCCACCCCCCTTCTCCTGCTCACATGCATACCATCTTAGTACTACATGTTTCAAATAGCTTGCTGTCATTCAAGACAAGCTTGCTTTGTTATTCTTTAAAGGAGATTTAGTTGGTTTTGATTCTTTGCTTATTCCATTTCTTATTTATAATATAACATGCTACCAAGATTGTTCATTCGTTCATTTGTTAGTTTCTCCCTTTGTTCCTTCCTTCTGTGTGTGTCTGTGACTGTGTGTCTGTATCTGTGTGTCTTTGTGCATGTCTATTTCTGTGTGTCTGTATCTGTGTGTCTTAGTGCATGTCTCTTTCTATGTGTCTTTGTGTCTGTGACTGTGTGTGTGTCTGTGTGTCTGTCTATGCATGTCTCTTTCTGTATGTCTGTGTGTCTGTATCGCTGTGTCTTTGTCTATGCATGTCTCTTTCTGTATGTCTGTGTCTCTGTGTCTGTGTCTGTGACTATGTCTGTGTGTCTTTGACTATGTCTCTGTGGCTGTATTCCTATGTGTCTGTGACTGTGTGTGTCTGTATATCTGTATCTGTCTGTATGTGACCGTGTCTATGTGTCTGTGACTGTTTCTATGTATCTCTGTGTGTATCTATATCTGTGTGTGCCTGTGTCTAAATGTCTGGAGTATCAACTGGAGATTTGACCCAGGGTCTTCTGCATGCTAGACAAGCACTGTACCAATAATCTATATTCCAAGCCCACAAGTATAATCTCTCTACAGGTTATAGGCAAGCTCAGTCATAAGAAAATACTTGTGGAGCTAGGTGTATGGCATACCCTACAATCCTAGCTACTCAGGAGGCTGACAAAGAATCCCAAGGTCAAACAAGACCTGCCTTGCTGCAAGGCAAGGGTATGGATGGCCAGTCTTTCCAGCAGAGCTAGACCTATGCAAGCATGAGATCCTGACTTTGAACTCCTGAATTCATGTATTTAAAAAAAAAAAGTCCATATGAGGTAGAATGTACTTAAATGCTGGGGAAACAAAGGCAGGCAGATCTTAAGAGCTCACTGACCAGCAATACCAAACAATCTAGTAAGCTCCAGGCCAAAGGGAGACCTCATCTCAAAAAATAAGGTTTACAGTCCCTGAGGAATGCTGCCCAAAGTTATCTCTGGTCTTCACATGAACATACACTGCCACACACATGTGTACACAGCCACACACACACACACACACATTGTATTGTATACTTTTAAAGGACATTAATACATTCTTGAAGTATTACTACTTCTGATATTCCAGTGTTATGTATAGTAATTGTATCAAGAATATGGTTAATTGTCTACATGTTTGTATGTATCAACACCATTTATTTTCTTATTAGCCTCTGCGGAGATTTTTAATTGATTAATTTATGCCTTTCTCTTTATTGCTGTTTATTTTCCTTCATACTTTCTGAAACAAGCATTGAACTCATTCCTTCTGTTGTCCCTAGTGTCAGCACTTGGGATGTGTGTGACAGCCTACACACGTACACAGTGCTCGCCTGTGAGCCACAGCTGTGTATGGAAGAGTTCCCTCAATTGTTCCCCATCACAATTTCGGTTTCTTTTTGGACATCAAGTACTTAGAAGTGTTTCAGTTTCTTAATAAGTCAGAATTTTCTAAATTACCTTTTGGTTAAAGTTTATAACTTTACTTCATATTCATTAAAGAACATAGATATTGGGGGGGTTTCTGAGATGGTTACTTAGACTTCTTTTGTGATCATATGGAAAATGTTCACAACTGGCTACATGCATGTAGAAATATATAAATTATTTTTTATTGGGTATAGATCTATATTCCTTGGGTCCATAGTCTAAATAAATGTGATTGTTATATTAAGCTTTGTGACTATTATTTAAAACATCTATGTTCCTGAGTCACTTTTCCTCTGTTTATCAGGAACTCATGGAGATTTATTAAAATTTCCATGATAATGATGGATTCTCCTTGCCTGATGCAATTTCTGTATTTTGTATTTTGATACATTGTAGGTCAATACTGTTGAATTTCCAACCAACTTGTTACCTGATAGTGTTGCTTGCTGATGCTAAAGTAGCTTTTTCAGCTTCTTTTCACTAGTGTTTCTTAAACCTTTAGCCTGAGCAAGGTATCATCCCTCCATAGGAAATGGGCTCCAAAAAGCCAGTTTATGCACTAGGGATAAATCCTGATCCCACTGCCAGTGGCCCCACAAACTGCCCATGCCACATAACTGTCACCCACATTTAGAGGGCCTAGTTCGTTCAGTCCTATGCAGATTCCCTAGCTGTCAGTCCGGAGTCAGTGAGCTCCCACTAGCTCAGGTCAACTGTTTCTGTGGGTGTCCCCATTATGGTCTTGACCCCTTTGTTCATATTGCTCCTCCCTTTCTTCAGCTGGACTCCAGGAGCTCTGCCCAGTGCTTAGCTGTGAATCTCTGCATCTGCTTCCATTGATGACTGGATCAAGATTTTATGATGACAATTAAGGTAGTCATCAATCTGATTACAGGGGAAGGCCCATTCAGGTGCCCTCTCCACTACTGCTAAGAGTCTTAACAGTACAAGATGGGATCATCCTTGTGAATTCTTGGGAATTCCCCGACTGCCAGGTTTCTCACTAACCTCATAAGGGCTCCCTCTCCCAAGAGATCGCTTTCCTTGTTCTGTTTCTGTCCTTCCCCCAAATCAACCATCCCATTCCCTCATGTTCTCCTTCCCCTCTCCTTTTCTCTTCCATCCCCCCTCCCCTATGTTCCCAGTTTACTCAGGAGATCTTGTCTATTTCCCACGAGGATCCATATGCAAGTCTCTCTTAGAATCCTTCCTGTTGCCTAGCTTTTCTAGAGTTGTGGACTGTAGTCTGGTTATCCTTTGCTTTATGTGTAATATCCACTTGTGAGTGAGTAATACTGTATTTGTCTTTCTGGGTCTGGGTTACCTCCACAGGATTCTTTTTTTTTTTTCAGTCCCAACCATTTGCCTGTAAAATTCCAACTGTCATTGTTTTTTACCACTGAACCCCATTGTGTAAATGCATCACATTTTCTTTATCCATTCTTTGGCTGAGGGGTGTCTATGCTGTTTCCAGGTTCTAGTTTTTATGAATAATACTGCTATGAACATAGTTGAGCAAATGTCCTTGAGGTATGTGTGTGCTAGATGGACATTTCTTACTTTCCTCCTTTGTCTTCTATGGGGTATTGTGTATTTTACTATTTTTAAAATTTTTATTGAAATTTGTGTAGTTTTTTGCTATTTCCTCAAATATTAGCTACTCTTCCTGTTATTATAATAAAATACCATGATGAAAATAAAAAAGGCAAAATTTATTGGGCATCCTAGTTCATCACAGCAGGGAAGTCATGGGGGAAGGAGCCTGAGGCAGCTGGTCTCCTGGCATTCATAATCAGGAATCAGAGAAGGATAAATACTTGTTCTCAGCCTTCTTTATCCTTTTAACATAGCATTGCTCACAGTAGGTTGCATTTTCTCACTTCACCTAATCTAATCTAAAAAATTTCTCACAAACACACCCTGAGGCTTTGCCTCTTCGGTGATTCTAGCTTCTGTCAAGTTGACAATCGATGTAAACATCAGACTTAGTAAGTCTTATACACTTTAGGGAGCATGCTCAAGATAGTCCATCAGATTTCCTGTCTTGTTTAAACCACACAAAGACCTTAGATTTTGCCTTATAATTGACACAGCCAAAGACTTACTCAAAATACATTTGAAAGAACAAGTTCTCAAGAAGAGTTCTTCCTAGCTCCCTGCTCTCACATCCCAAAGGTTTCCCACACCCACAACATGGGGGTTCAACTACAGGAAGTCAGTCATTGGTTGTTCTGGTTTGCTTCCCTGCCACTCTGACCCAGCACCAGGTCCAAGAGCACCTTGGGAACAGTGTCCTACAGGTTATAGTCCATGGCTGAAGGAAGTCAAGGTGGGAGCTCAAGGTAGGAGCTTAAAGAAAAGCCTCAGAGGAATGTGGCATGCTGGCTTGCTTTCTCTGACTTGCTCACTAGCTTTCTTATACAGACAGCCCAGGCCCATTTACTTGGGAACACCACCACCCACAGTGGGCTTGGCTCCCCTACATCAATTAGTAACCAAGAAAATGCCACACGGTATTCAAATACTGTTTCTGTGCTTCACATATTGTTTCTCTGCTTCGTGTCCTCTGGCTGCTCGTTCTTCTGTCTGCTGCTCTGACTATTCTTGGCTTCCTGGTCTCCGCTGTGATTCTGTCCCTTTAAGTTCTTTCATGGGCCTGAAGGTGGCATGGAAACATGGGTGACCCTACAGAACAGCACTCCATTTGCTTTTCCCAGGAGCACAATGACTCCAAGACCACTTTACTGAGACTATTAAACAATGCCCAGAAATTCAGAAGTTGCACCCATTTTGGTAACAATGTTTGGAGTTCTTGAAAAACACATTTGGATACTTAAAAACCATGTATTTTGCCACACTGTGTATATGCAACTAAGAAATGGTGTTTTTTTTTTATTTTCGTGAACTTGGACCCCATCTTGTGGGTCCCAGCTGTATAAAGATGCCCCAATTCCAGCTTCCCACCCTATGTGAACCCACCAATGCATTTTCTTCCCCCTAACTCTATCAGGGCAATAGAACCTTAGACCCGGCTCAGAGCCTGTGCCCAGTTCTAATGGCCCCACCCTGCCTGAAGGATGCCAGTGGTTGCTGGTGGTAGGATTGGTACTGTGTATGGGCTTCCTTGTGTTTCTGATCTTGGGAGCTCTGTTTGCTTCTTTTCATGAGCTTTATGTATGGGTTCCATTAAGCATTTCTAAAATGTTTAGCAATTGGAGATAAATGGCATTGGGTGACTGCCCTAAGATGTAACAACCACGTTCCTTCAGCACGTTTCATCCTGTCCTCCCCTGAGACCACTCTTGACCTCCACTTCAACTATTTATGCGCAGTCTTATCACTCCCAGGGTTTCTTTTAGAAGTTCAGCGGAATCTCAGCTCTGTCAAGTCTAAAGACAGACTGTCAGCTGTCAACTTTACACAGTTATCTGGGCAAAGGGAGCCTCAGCTGAAGAATGGCCTCTATCATACTGGCTTATGGGTACATCTGTGCTTCATTTTCTTAGTGACCAGTTCACGCAGGGGAGCCAAGACCACGGTGGATGGTGCCAGACCTAGGCAGGTAGGTCGGGCCTGAATAAGAAAGCTTAGCAAGCAAGTCAGAGAAAGCAAGCCAGCAAGCCATGTTCCTCTGAGGTTTCACTTTCAGCTCCTACCTTGAGCTCCCACCTTGGCTTCCTTCAGTGATGGACTGTAACCTGTAAGACACTGTCCCCAAGGTGCTCTTGGACCTGGTGCTGTGTCAGAGTGTCAGCAAACCAGAACAGCCATTGACTGACTTCCTGTGGTTGAACCCCCATGTTGTAGGTGTGGGAAACTGGTGGGAGAATTGTCTGTATTCTGTCAATCATGTTTTGAATAAACACTGATTGGCCAAACAGGAAGTAGAGGCAGGGTGATGGAACAGGAGTATTCTGGGAAGCAGGAAACTCCCTCTGCAGTCCAGCCCAGACCACCAAAGAAGCAGCATGTGAGCTACCCTGCCGAGAAAGGTACCGAGCCACATGGCTAGCATAGATAAGAATAATGGGTTAATATAAGCTACAAGAGCTAATAAGAAGACTGAGCTA
>LOEQ01013205.1:0-22454 GCA_001685075.1 Bramus lutescens | reverse complement strand
CCCCATCTGTTCCCGGGAACCACTCCTCTGCCTCTGGGCCTTCCCGCTCTGGCAAGGTATGGCAAACTTGCCTTCTATCTTGGTCCAGGCCACAACGAACACGAACTCGTGTTTCTAGCCCTCCTCCAATACATGGTAATGCACCGCCACCCCTCCCTGTCGGACTGGAACATCTCCTCCTCCAGCTCCCAGGACGTGGTCACCGCAGTGGCCAGCTTCTCCTCTTCTCCTTACCTCGCTGCACCCCACCCTATCCAATCTCCACAAACTGTAAGGCCTCCATGAGGAGTCCACAGAGCTTGTAACATCATATTGATTTCCAAAGTGGTTATACAAATTTTAAGTCCCACAAGCAGTGGATGAATCTTCCCCTTGCTTCTTTTCATCCATTTTGTTGAGTTAAAATAGTTTTCCTTTATCTTCAGAAGCAGATACATGTCCTGCATGCTACTCTAAAGCAAGGTAAGATGTGACTAATTGAATCGTTTAAGGCAGTCTTTAGTGGATGCAGAGAAAAGAAACTAATATTTGTTGCATATTCTCTGGGCTAGATACAATATGATGTACATACCACTTGCCATCTCAGAGAAATCACAGATTGTATGCAAAGTATCCAGTTATAACATACTTCTCATGCTGGACAGTGGTGGCATACGCCTTTAGTCCCAGCACTCTGGAGGGAGAGGCAAGTGGATCTCTATGAGTTCAAGACCAGCCTGGTCTACAGAGTGAGTTTCAAGGCAGTCGGGGCTATATGGGAAAACAATGTCTCCAAGACAAACAAACAAATGAACAAATAAAGCTACTACTACTCCCATTTGAAGGGCAGTTTAGCTGGCTCATAATCCCGTCATTGTCATGTGCCTGACCTATGATTTCACTGCCTGCCTAGCTATATGATGTGGTTTCCTTTTCTGTGTAGATTGAAAGGGCATTTTATGCAGGTCTATATAACACCAGTTCAGAAAGTCAAATTTTGACACAATGTTGAGTTTTTCTCCCATGCTTCATCATAATCCGGTAAGTTAATGTAACGCTGTATCGGGAAGCCTTGCCTTGCTTGTAGCAGAGCTCTCAATGACGTGTGGCCATGGTACATAGTGTTGATATGTAATTATTCTATTAGAAGTGAAGAATATTTGCATGTTCTATAAGTAATATTCATAATCTCTTTAGAAGATATTTTCATTGACTTTTCTACTTACTGATATGAGCTGCCATGTCAGCTTAGTTCCTCTACCACTTTTTTCCAGTCTTATTTTCTTTTCCAGCGAATATATTACCTTTATGAGTGATTATTTCTTTTGGCTTCTCTTTATATATATATCTGGCTGCTAAGTATTCCTTTGCCTGTACAGTTTCCTAACTTTAGGGGATGCTGAAGACTAATCAAGCTGCCCATAGATACTTGAACCTGTGTTTAGAATCTTCTCCACATGGCTGCTGTGTTAGAGAACCTGAAATGGAAAGATTCTGAAATGACTTCTTTGGATATGCTAAGTGGCAGCAATGAGACACGTGTCAATGAGACCCTTAAGTCTACAGCCAGGAGCTCCCCTCATTAGTGATGAGTATCTCAGTAAGATGGCAGGTGGACATAGAGAATCCCAGTGAAGAAGGTAAAGATGGAAGGAACAAAGAGCTCACTCTGGGCTATCCCAGCAGCCTTAACAGAATGGGGTTGGTAAGGAACAGGTTATGGGCGGTGATAATGTGGAAATCCTCGATACAGAATGTTGGAGAATCTAGGAGAGCATACGGAAATAACAAATGCAAGAGTTCTAGGGAAAGGCTCTCTTTTATTAGACCATAGATCCTGACAAAACTCAAGATTTCTGTTAAATGATGCTCGAGTAATTTCAGGTAGACAATGAGTCTGTACCAGGTAGCATTTTTCTCTCACTTACTTCATTGTTAATTTATACATGGTCACCTAGGAAAACACAAATTGAATTAATGTCTGAGAGAAATCATATCAGGTCAACCTGTGGCCAGGTGCTGAGATCCCAAAGTGTTTGGCAAGCTCAGGAAATAAGGCCTGTAATCTCAATCGCTTCAGTCGGTCCTTACCTCAGGGAACCCGTGTTTTCACAGGCCTGAGGTATAAAGTCAGAGAACGTATGGATTAAATGCATTGGTGATTGAGTGCAGGCCACCAATAAGGCGCTGGTGTCCCCTTGAGAAAATAAGGGGAAACACTTCCCTTTGGAGACATTTTAACCAAGAATGGCCCATATTTGAGTTCTCTGCTTCATGCATGCCCCTGTGTGTGTCTCAAAACTATTTTTTTCTGTCTTTATTGAAGAGCCCGGAAAGCATCACATGAGGAAAGAATGAGATACAAAAATCTTTAACAGGGCTTACAAGAGATTAAGTCATTGACTGACCCAGACAACAATCAATACACAAACATTTACCAACCAATATCCAAACGCCATGTTTAACATTTGTGCTAAATATTCACTTTCAAAGATTGCTTTCAACCTCCGTATTTGCTGCTTTCATCAAATAATACCCATGCATTACCTGGGTCAGGGGCATGGAAAGGAAGGAAGCATGCCCCCGGCAATGCTGAAGCCTGCATGGGCAGCACATTTATATTGGGTTTCATGGTCTGAGTTGATGAGGATGACTGACCACGTCTTTTTCCTCAAGGAGCAGGTTCCACGGAGACACGAACTCAGATCGCTGGATTCAGAGTCCAGAGCACTAACCATTACACCACAGGAGCTGGTGCACAGGGGCATGAAGTAGTATATAATTTAAGGTTATGGCTATGCTTTAGTGTAGCTTGTAAAAGTTGCTAATATGGGAAATCCAAGCCAAGTGAGGGAGATTTTCATATGGTTCTTTTTGGGGGGACGGGGTTACTTGTTATTTTATGTGTGTGGATAGTTTGTCTGTCTGTATGTCTGTGTGTGCCTAGTTCTTGTGGAGGCTGGAGGAGGGTATCAGATCTCCTGGAACTGGAGTTACTGACTGTTGTTAACCACCATATGGTTGCTGGGAATTGAACCCAGGTCCTCTTGAAGAGCAGCCAGTGCTCTTAACCGCTGAGCCATCTCTCCAGCCCATGGTTCTGTTTAAAGCAGGTTAAACAAAGGCTGAGTACACAGTAGGGCAGCAGTCTTGGTGCTCACATGACCTCGGGGCATATTATTAACTCTGACTACAAGGTCCAGCAGAAGTTCATCTTTCCGAACGTAAGGGATATTTTTATCGTCACGCATTGACACAGAGAATATGTCTGAGCCCTGAAGAAGGAGGATCTTAGAGTGTGCGTACTTAGTGTCAAGTTGGGAGCATAGGCCCCAGTCCCTCGCATCTATCCCAGCCCCCAGGCCTGGTCTGGACTCCAAATCCCAGCAGGCCAGGTCCTGACCCCTCCCTGGGGATGGGGTCAGGACCACTCCCCAGGGTACCTAAGTGTTCTCCCAAAAGAGAAACTCAGAGAAACTCTCCCTTCCTTCCTCCCGGGGGTCGTGCTTTCCTACAGCTTCCTGGTTCCCCCTCGGGGCCACCTGAGAGCGCAGATCTTCCATTAAACATGGATATTTCTTAATTCGGCTTGTTTTGATTCGGCTTGATTGGGAATTTTGCGTCGGTAGGGAGCTTGTGCTAGAAATACGCCTTTTTTTTTTCCCAAAGAGAGCCTAAATGTTTGTCATAATTACCATTCCAATTTTCTGTCACCCCTATATCCAAAGAGTCTAGAATGTCAAGTTGGGAGCGTAGGCCCCAGTCCCTTGCATCTATCCCAGCCCCCAGGCCTGGTCTGGATTCCAAATCCTGACCCCTCCCAACTTGACATTGGAGGGAAACTATTCCTGGGAAATTGGAAGCTCCCCCTCATGGCTCTTCTTTCCCCCAGTCACCCTCTAGTGCGGATGTGCCCAAGAGGGATTTTTATTGTTTGCTGGTTTGTAAAGAGCTGAAATGAAGTGCATCTGAAGAAAAATAATTGGCTTTTATAATTTTTAATTTTTTTCTGAAGAGAATATGGTCAGTAATGGTGTAGACATATGTTCTTTATTGTCCATCGTCTTTCTGCCTTTTCAGAAGTTCTGTCCGGTAGACTCTGTGCTATTTTAAGGTTATGCAAAACATTGGCTTCTTCCAGTCTGTGGTTTCAACTATGAAGACTAAAGATGCCCAATTCTGAATTACAGCATTAAACAGGGGGAGACAGCAAAGAAGGAACACCATATATTTGAGCCTTGTTTTGTATTTTTTTTTTTTTACAATCTAGGCAGCAAAAATATAGGCATTCCAATAGCTGGGTTTTCATTTCAGCCTTCAAGAGAAGAAATATGTGAAGACAAATCATTTTGGGGTTCTGCCAATATAAGGTTTACCATTCTTTGTCATGGATATATGAAAAAGTCCCTATAAATAATAAGTAGAGAGTTGAAGGAGAAAGGCAAACAATCACTTGTTCACTTTTTTTTATAACAGAGATCAACTTTAAATATCTCTTAAAGAAATGGCATCTGCAGATAACTGATAACTGAAATGCCTGCTTCTTGTCCATTTTTATTCTTCAGCCTCGCACCCACACCTAGAACTTCCAAGCCCACAACAGAAGAAGATGAAAATAGTGTCAGCTCCAAGGTAAAATGCCCCTTTGTGAGATTAATTTTCTCTTTCTGAATTTGGATTTTTTTATCATTTATTCTTAAACTCAGCAATGGTCTACTATCACTGCATCTCAAAAGTTGACCAGAGAAAAACCTTTATGTAGTTATGACTACTTGGGTTTGGGGGTTTGATTTTTTATTTTACTCTGAGAAATGCCAGAGGTAGTAAATACTCTGAAGTAGTGGGCTTGGGTTCAGGTCTGAAAACACGTAGTGGAAAGAATTTATGAGGTACAGTTTTCATGGTAAAGCAAATCTAAAATCTGAGCTACGGACTTTAGAATAAATATACATTCTTGTGGTTTCATTTATTTTCCCAGGGGCTGCAAAGATGGCTCAGTGGTTAAGAGCACTTGTTGCTCTGGCAGAGGACCCAGATTCAGTTCCCAGCATCCACATGATGCCTCGCATCCATCTGTAACTCCAATACCATGGAATCTGAAGACTTATGACCTCCACAGGCACCATGCATACACAGGTACACATACATACATGCAGGCAGACACTCATACACATAAAATAAGACAAATGTAAAATGACTTTAAAATAAAGAGTTTACTGGTGTGACTTTCATTATGTTCGTGTTTCACAGTTATAAGGAAACCGAAAATGTATCAGATATTTGATTGATCGCTTTGGTTTCAGAACCGTCCTTGGACGTAGCTTCTTTCTCCTCCCAAACTTTGGATTCATTTCATATTGTTTTTGATAGAATGTGTTCTTGGTTTCAACCCTTGTTTCTATATGAAATAGCATAAGAAATTATGAAAAATTATACCATTACAGTCCATCAAAATGTATACTAGCAATTTTCCTGTATTTTTCTTATCAATTTAATTAAGTGTACGCATGCACAGGGCCTAAAGGGTCTGCACCAGGTCCTCAGCATATGTTATTACTATTAGCTGAGTGTTTCTGTGTTAGTGGGAGCTGGGCGTCTATGACTCTTTTGCCTGCTCTTGGGACTCTTTTCCTCTTCCTGGGTGGCCTGCACAGCCTCAGTGTGAGGACTTCTGCCTTGTCTTTTTGTATTTTGTTTTCTCATGTTTGGTTGTTGTCTCTTGGAGGCCTGCTTTTCCTGAAAGGAAGAGGATAGGGAATAGGTCTGGGGGAGTGGGAGGTTGGAAGGCTGGGAGGACTGAAGGGAGGGAAACTGGTAGGGATGTATTGTATGAGAGAAGAACCTATTTTCAACCAAACAATAAGAAGTCTGTAGAACTGGATATTACATTTTTTTGCCCAAATAGCTACAAACTGTACAAGTAGAGATTCAACTATTAAGGAAAAATATAATTTCTGAATATTTCTGCTTAATTTTTAATATCAGCTCATGTTCTCAGTTTCACACGCTAACGCTTTACATTTTAGAAGGCTTTTACTTACTTACATTTTCTTCTGAAGTCTTCTACACATTAAGAACTAGTGGAGGGCAAGAAACCAACCTAATGTGGGTCACACTTAGTTTCTAGAATGAAGTTTCACACATTAACAGCATCTTAATATATTTCATGTGAAGGAAAAACAGGAAGACAACTAGCAACTAACTGTATTGAATATTTAACTATACCTTACATTGATTATCCTCATTGATGTCTAAGGTGTGTACTCTGGGGTGACTTTCTTTAAGGAGCTCTTTCATAAAGGAAAAGCGAACAATTTAGAGGAGCGCAATAAATAGCAGAGATTTGCTGGCTCCTCGGAGTCTTCCAACTCTGACTTTAGATTGGGGCTTTAAATGAGTGGTTCTTAGCATCTCAGCTCTTGTCTTCTTCATTAAATGTGTTTTTATATATACATTGCAGTCTAGCATGCTAAGTACCAATAACTTTGCTTGGTTAAAAGTTGAGGCAAGGGACTGGAGAAATGGCTTAGAGGCTGGGAACACTGGTTGCTCTTCCAGAGGTCCTGAGTTCAATTCCCAGCACCCACATGGTGGCTCACAACCATTTGTACTGAGATTTGGTGCCCTCTTCTGGCGTGCAGACATACAGGCAGAACACTACAGACATAATAAATCAGTAAATATTTTTTAAAAAAGGAAAAGCTGAAGCAATACTTTTTTCCCAACTAGTCTTTCTATTAGAAATGGTTCCATTTTCATTCTGAAGTAGACAGTTTTGGTCCCCTAACTCTATTTCTCATTTCATAGTAATAAAATGAACCTTTTATCATTGCAGTATTTACAAAAGTGGTTTTAGCTTAAGAAAAACAATTGTTACCAGGCAGCAGTGGCACACACCTTTAATCCCAGAATTTGGAAGGCAAAGAAAGGCAGATAGCTCTGAATTTGAAGCCAGCCTGGCCTACAGAGTGAGTTGAGTTCCAGGACAGTCAGGGCTACACAGAGAAATCCTGACCCAAAAAAACAAAAGCAGAGAAAAGAAAGAAAAACAATTATTATTAGCAATATATAAATCCATAGGTCAATTGTGTCATGACATGCTTTTATTTTGGAGTCTGTCAACCCAGTACTACGTTTGCCACGTTATTCATTTCTAGTACGGCTGCTGGGTCCAAATTGCTAAGGATTTGCTAAGTATGTGAAGACTAACATCTGCAGTTTTAACAGTGACAAATATATCTTATTTATTAGATTGTTTGTCCAGTTTTAAACTACATTTGCATGTGGTTCAGGTAGGAGCTATGCTCCATCAGGATGCTGATTCAGCAAAGGAGCACCAGGGTGATTTTTAAATGAGTTTTGTGTTGGCCTTGTGTTATCACACTGGAGCACTGGGAAAGCGTGATTTACTGCCATATTTATATTTAAAATGATCTTAAGGTGGCCTCTCAATATGTTGCCCATATTTTCCTTCAGGCCTGGAAAGACTGCAATGGTTTAGAGTGCTTGCTGTTCACTTCCCAGAGACATGCAGCGATCTGGTGGCCTCCTCTGCCCTCTACTGGAGCAGACATATATGCTGTGTGTACACACAGTCAGGCATAAACACTCATTCACATAAAATTTAAACATTTTACATCTTTAAAAACAAAAAATCTATTTGGCTCAAGTAACCTTCCTGCGCACGTGCAATTGCTTGGTCCTACAGGAGCAGCGCCAGCCTCGACTCAGAATGTAAACATTTAGGAATTATTTTCAAAAGGAGCTTTCTTGTCACATTTTCTTTTTACAAAGTTGTGGTTTTGTAATATTTTCAATTTTGTTTTATATTGAGATCTTTTAGTTATGTGTACCAGTGCACAGACATATGAGGGGATGACTTGCATATGCTATTGTAAACTACATTTTCTGCACTCGATAGTGCATTGTGTGTGTAATTGCATAATTGACAGCGCTATATTTTTCCACCTTATTTTCATTTTTAAATTTCAGTTTTATGTAGGTTTGTGTTATTTAATTTTTTCAGTTGAGTATATTTTGTGAATAAGTGTTTCGTTTGTTTGTTTGTTTGTTTGTTTGTTTGTTTTTAGGGACAGGGTTTCTCTGTGTAGCCCTGGCTGTCCTGGAACTCACTCTGTAGACCAGGCTGGCCTTGAACTCACAGAGACTCACCTGCCTCTGCCTCCCAAGTGCTGGGATTAAAGATGTGTGCCACAAATACCTGGCACAAATCAGTGTTCTTAAACCCATAAGCTTTTCAAATAACTACATTTCCTCTTCCAAATGGAAGTATTTACTTGTATCTTCTAAGTCATCTTGGTGCCTCAGTTGTCACGTCACGCAACAGAAACTGAGGACACTGAACCTTGCCATTTCCTGGCCCCTTCCTAACTGTGTGTCTGTTTTCCCACCTAAGAACAAAGGCATTCAGTAAACTATGCTGACATACTGAAGCTGGCCAGAGCCCTCAACTCCAGCTCCCCTAGCAACAAAGCCGGCCTTCCCTGCCTGTCTCAATGGGTGGTGAGAATAGATAGATTCTTGTGGTTCAAACTCCTGACTGTTGAAACCATGAGACTGCAGGATGGAACCTGTGGCTTTAGGAGTGGACCAATAGTTATTTCAACATGGGGAGCTCTGGGAGTCCAGCTGAAGAGAGGGAAGAGAGATTGTACAAGCAAGGCTGGTCAAGATCATAACCCACAGAGACAGCTGACCTGAGCTAGTGGGAGCTCATGGCCAGCTAGGGAGCCTGCTAGGGGGCAGCAAACGAAGCCCTCTGCATGTGGGTGACAGTTGTGTAGCTTGGTCTGTTTATGAGGCCCCTAGCAGTGGGATCAGGACCTGTCCCTGGTGCTCTACCTCCTGGCTTTTTGGAACCTACTCCCCATACTGGGATGTCTTGCCCTGCCCTAGATGCAGCAGGAGGAGTTTGGTCTTGCCTAAAGGTGATAATGGCATGCTTTGTTGACTCCCACCCGAGGCCTGCTCCTTTCTGAATGGAGGAGGAATGGACGAGGGATGGGTTAGATAGGAGGTGGGGGAGGGAATGGGAAGAGAGGAGAGAGGGAAAATGTGGTTGGTATGTAAAATAAATGAAAAAAATGAAAAAAAGAAGAGATTCCTGGATCATGTATGGTTCTACTGTGGGATTTTGAGGATCCTCTCTGCTGCCTTCTAGTGTGGCTGCGCCCCTTCACTCTGCCCTAGGCCACGCCCCTTCACTCTCCCCCTAGGCCACGCCCCTTCACTCTCCCCTAGGCCACGCCCCTTCACTCTTCCCTGGCGTCGCCGGAACTCTTCCTTGCCCACATCCCTGCCAGCATTTCTCGTCATTTGTTTCCTTGATGCTTGCTATTCTGACTAGTGTTCCATGGACTCTCAGAACAGCTTTAAATTGGTCTTCCCTAATGACTAAAGAGGCTAAACGCATTTTAAAATGTTTATTGGCCATTTGTGTTTTTATTTGAAAATGGCTTTCTTTGTGGTCTCCAATGTGGTTCGTTTTGGTCCGTTAGTCACCAAGAAGAGAGTACTTTCCCTACTGAGGTTGGGTGGGATATACTTTAGATACCTATCAAATGCAATCAATTTGTGTATGATTTAAGTCTGGAATTTCTTATTTTTAGTTTAGACGCTCTGTCTAAAGACAAAAGTCAGGTGTTGAAGTTTCTCACGATTACTGGATTGGTACCTACCTGTTCTTTCCTGCCTTTAGTGTTTGTTTTTATGACAACGAGGGCCCTAACATTCAGCACATTGACGTGTATGCCTCTTCCATCTTCCTGAAGAGTCGCCGCCTGCCTCCTCTACTCCTCCTAGTGGGCTGGGGCTTGCATCTCTCTTACCTGCTGTGAGACCAGCTACACTGGTGCTGCAAGGAATCTGCACGCTTGATAGCTTGAGCCCCACTCATTGATCAGTTTTGGGGTGTCTTTGGTTGGGCTTTGTATTCCTTATAAACAACTGACAGCTGGGTACTGATCCTTCAGAGTGGTTATTTTTGTTTTTTTTTTGTGTGTGTGTGTATAGTGTATAAGTGTGTTTGCAACTGAGTGTGGTCGTGTGTGTGTATGTGCACGTGCGCAGAGACAGGATGTCAGCGTTGACTGTCTTCTATTGCTCCCCATTGTCTTTGGAGTCTCTGTCAGTCAGTGAACTAGAGCTCACTGTGTCAGCCAGCCTGGCAGGCCAGCCTGTCCCCAGGATCCTCATGTCTCCACTCTACCAGAACTAGGTGGCAATGCCTTCTGCCACGTCCACATGACTTTCAGGTGGGTGCTAAGGTCTGAACTCAGGTCCTCATGCTGGTCCAGTGAACACTTTCCAAATGATCCATCTCCCAGCCAAGATGAGGGTTTTTGAGACTAGTCCCTGGAGAGGGTTAGATGCATGTGTGCTCCCTGTGAAAGCTGAGGGTGATATTGGGAGTTTTCCTCAGTCACTCCTGGCTGTCTTTTGTTGAGCTCTGAACCCAGAGTTTTCCCATTTGGCTAGACCATCTGCCTGGCAAGCTCTGAGACCATACAATACAAATGCACACTGTACCAACTTGTTTGCATAGGTTCTTGCCGATCAAAATCAGGGTCTAATGCCTGTGAGGCAAGCACTGCACTCACCAAACAACCTCCTCTGCCTCATCTGCATTGTTTTTGAAACTATTAGTTATTTATGTGCATGAGTGTGTGTGTGTTTCTGTGTGAATGTGTGTGTCCATGTGTCAGTATCTGTGTAAGTATGTATTTGTAACTGTGTGTGTGTATCTGTGTAAGTGTGTGTGTATTTGTGTGTCTGTATCTGCATGAGTATGTGTGTGTATCTGTTTGAGTGCACACATACGTGTATTTTATGTGTGGATGGATGGGCATACTTTCAAATTCAAAGCCAGAAGGTGTTGAACCCAGCAGCTGGAGAAATTATTGTCTATTTGTAGTTATAAATGCCTCTCATATTTTGATATTTATTTATTTGTTGAGGTTCTAGATATTTTCTAGTTTCATAAAACATTCTCAGTGCAATTAGGTTTTATCTCAGCATCCCTACACACACTCCCGGTCAGAGTCCTATGTTTGGTCTCTTGGACACACTCAAACACTCAAAGCTGTGAAATTCCAGACATGTTTATAAATAGTTCTTGTTTTTAGAGAAAAAATTAGATTTATTTATCACTTTTTATGTATATTATTGCTTTGTCTGCATGTTTCTCTGTGAGCCACATGCATGCCCTGGTCCCTGAGAGGCCAGAGGAGGATGCTGGATCTCCTGGAACTGGAATTATGGATAGTTGTGAGCCATCATGTATGAGCTGGGAATGGAACCAAGGTCTTCTGCAGGAGTAGCCAGTGCTCTTAACATCTGAGACATCTCTACAGTCCAAATATCTCCTATTTGTATGTGTATAAGTGTATGTTATTGTCCTGCCTTTGTCCTGTACCTCTGAGATCTGTTCTGCTCTTCTTGCATGTTGCTGATTTTTTTCCACTGTGGAATTGTTTTGATATTATTATTGTTATTACTATATTGATTGATCCTTTCCCTGCAGTTCTGTTTGTTTCTTTTTTTGTCATTTTAATTTCCTGACTGAATTTTTCAGCCATACTCTTTTTTATTCTCCATGATAAGGACTGCTTCATCTCTGAACCCTGAGCAGCTTTCCTATATAGGTGGGAATTGGTTAGGTCTTTCCCTTCCTCTCCATTTTGATCTTCTGCATGGTCATTGGCTGTCTTTGGAGCAGCACTCTGCACTCTTTGCCTGACATTTCAACTAACTGTGTTTCCCAGTACCGAGGGACTGTGGCCTTATCGAGGGTCCATGGTAGATTGTTATCTCGTGGATTGTGGGTTTCTTTCCTGTTGCCAAACTGCATTCTCAGTGTTTATGTTTATAGTTGGAGGTTTGTGCTGCACCCTGCCTCGGTTGTTTGTGCATCTGTCGCGATGGCAGTGTCCTCTGGTCTTTCTTTTTCTCCTTTCTTTTGAGCTGTTTGCTTATTGTTGGTTTAGTCTTACACGATTCTCTTAGGTGAGTTGCCCTCACTTGTGTATGTGTTTGGGAAAGCACAATGAAATTTTTGTTTGGCAGAAGCCCTGGTGTCAGCTGAAGGTGACGTGTGCTTTAATGTGGCCTCTGTGAGATTCAGAGAGACTAGCAGCACTGGGGTACTCATTGGGGAAATGTGGTGTACAGTATCCCAAAAACTAAGGTGTCAGCATTTAGGGAAATAAGGATGGAACAGGTAAGGGAAAAACCAGGGTGAAGTGAGAATGAGAGGAACATTTTGTGTTATAGGTGTGAGAAGAAATGTCAGGCTTAGAGAAAGGACATACCAAAAAAACTAAACAACAAACCTTCTGAAATGAGATGAAAGTGAAAACACAGGGACTGGAGAGATGGCTGTGATTAAAAGCACTTAATTCTTGTAGAGGCCTCAGAGTCACTCCAGAACGCACCCAGACACCAAGTTCTCAGCACAAACGAGATTTATTGCCCTGGAGGGACAACGTGGGGGCTGAGGGGCTGCCTCAGGGTCAGACAAATACAGCTGCAGGCCTCTCTGCAGGGTGTTTCTTAAGGAAAGTCTGTGCTGGGCTGAGCTGCTAAGCCCTGACTGGACAGGTTAGCCAGTACAACCAAATAATGACTCTTGATTGCTGGACCTTGGTGATTTAGTCTCAGGTTCAGTTAGTGGCCAAATAAGGGAAGAGACCCTTGGGTCTATTCTAACAGTTTAGCAAGAGAGAGGAAAGGGCATAGGGCAAAACATACCAGTGCCACGCTTGCCAAGCTTGGGCCTGTTAGAGAGCCCTTCATTCCCACATTTTTGTTTTATTATTGGGTCCCTGAGTGTTGGGGAAGTGGGTGTTATCCTCTCTGGTTGCTTCCTGGTGACACTGGGGTGTCATTGTTAGGGAGCTGTCTAGGATGCAGATTCTGAAGGAAGCTCTGGGACTATTGAGTTGCTGGAGCAGTCTGCAGTTGATTTGAAATCTGCTGGGATAGACAGACGAGGGGCAGAAAGAAGGTAAAGTTAAGGAGTTTAGGGGAAAATTTTTATCTTGGGTATAGATTTGAAACTTTAGGCCCATGGTCCTGGTAGGAGGGGAAGGGCATCCCAAGACAGGAAAAGGAAGAGAGATCCCACCCACAGGCAAGGAAATAGACAGGTGGGGAAATTTAGGCTGTTGCTTGACAGGAGTACTTATCTGGAATTTGTCTCATAAAAAAAGGATCCAAGTCAATTTCTTGAAGTTTATAAGAATTTTTAAGTATATAGAAAGAGATAAAAGTTTTATTATGGCTTGTAATTTGTAATGAAATCTATATTGTAGAAATATTTGTGTTTTTGACTCATAGTAAAAGTTTGGGAATAATAAAAGTTCCAAACAATAGCTTAGAACTAAGGAAAGAAATCTGAAACAACTTTTCATGTGCTTAGATCCCTTTCTCAGGCCGTAACTTAGATCCCTTTCTCAGGCCCATAACTTAGATCCCTTCTCAGGCCGTAGCTTAGATCCCTTTCTCAGGCCTGTAACTAGATCTCTTTCTCAGGCCCATAGCTTAGATCCCTTCTCAGGCCTGCAACTTTGATCCCTTTCTCAGATCCTCAGAACTTCCTTCAACTTTCGTATGCTCAGAACTTAAAGCATTTTCTTAGATCTTTATAGATTGCACTGCATTTGCACACCTTAAAACATTGTCTTAGACTGTCACAACTTCAGGCCCTTATATCGTGGTCAGTGGGAAAGGTAGGGTGGTATGCTGGAGGTGGGGTTGGCCCACTGACATATATTGCAGTTTTGGTTCTATAGAAAGATCTTATCTGCAGGGGTGAGAGTCAGGTGGGTTTGGAGAAAGGAGAGAAGGGTTTAGCATTAGAGTGATATTTTGCTATTTGATACAAGAAGTGAACAATGCCCTGTATTGAAGGACGGTTAGGCATGCTGTTGTCTGGGTTATGTAGTAGAGTAGGCTGGAGAGAAGTGGGGTGCGTCATAAAGGATGAAAGGGTAGCTTTCCAGGCTGCCATGTCATTGCGATTATTGCCTTTACTGACAATAGAGGGGTCTATCTGATGTTCTTGCCATGAAACAAGTCAATCGGAGAGGGTGAAAGAGAGGCCTTGAGGAGGTTTCAGCTATATGAAGGGTTAGTGATTGAGTTGCCTTTTGTGTTTATAGAAATATTTGTTCCTTCCAGATGGAAGAGTGTATTAGCAGGATATGGAAAGCATATTTGGATTTTGTACACACTGTTAATGATACATTTTTGGCAGTATGGAATTTTCTGGTGAGGGCTATTAATTCTACCTGTTTATTTGTAGTGTGGGGGTAGGAAAGCTGTCTCGATGATGGCATCCCCTGAAACCACTGCGTGTCCCACAGCACGGTGGCTGTCTGACAAGAAGGAGCTGCCATCTGTATAAAAGTTGTAGGCGGAAGTAGCTAGAGGACCCTCTTGTATATGAGAGGGATGAGGAGGGGTCTTTGAAAATCTCTGGACAGACGTGAAGAGGGTCTGAGAGTGTTAGGGTAAAAGAGTAAGTGTGGAGGGATTGAGGGGAGGACAGGTGAAAATGTGAACGGTGAGGTTTCAATAAGAGAACTTTGGAGGGATAGAATTCCAGATGGTGGAAGGGACTGGGGTCCTTTGTAAGTTGGGAGTTGAGAGAGAGTGGTGGGAATAGATGGTAGAGGGATTGCAGATAATCTGTTAGAATCAGAGATGAGCAGAGAGTCTGCGGTGAGAACACACAGACAGGGAGATCAGACGTAGGTGTGGTGTCCAGAGTTTTGGAGACATAGGCGATGGGGGCAAATCTCAGTCCTAGACAGTGGCCCGAGACCCCAGGGTGTAACCTTGTTTTTCAGCAGCGTGAAGAGGGGCTGAGAGGGGACCGTGTCTGAGTTTAGGGAGAAAGAGGCTCATGGGGAGATCTAGAAGCAGCTTGGTATAGAGGATGTTCTAGAAGTGAGTATCCAGGGACCCTTGAGCAGAGGAAATTGTTCATTTCCCAAAGGGAAAGCAGGTCAGATTCTGTTGATAGCAGATTGTTAGTCCCATAAATCAAGAATAAAACCACTACCCCAGTTTAAAGTCAAATTTGAAGAAAGCTTTAATTAAATACTGGCCAGGTGGATGGAGACTCTGGCCAGATCCATCTCTGGTTTTCCAGAAAATGGCCCCAAATCATGATTTGCAGGAGTTTATTTCCCATCAGGTATAAACAGGGGCAAGCATACATCCTGACTTTTTTTCCTACCCGTAAACCTCCTGCCCACATATGATTAAACATATATGGTGTAGGGTCAAACAACTTGTTTAGAGGAGTGAAAACATGAGGTTTGTTATCTCTCATAAACAACAACCTCTGGCATTTCAGAAACTATCTGTCTTTGGGCAAGGGGCCTGCAGATCAGAGGCATTTTTGTTTCAGGACTCTCTTAGGAATAGTAAATAAAACTTAAAATGTAACTTTAGGCTCTCACCCCCCCCTTGAGTTATCCTGAGTCAAATCTTGGACTCTGTTATGGCTACCTGTTTATATTGGGTTCTAATAGCCATCAAATGATACCCAGACAGTAATTATCACTTAGTTAAGACATCACTAATGCAAGAGCCAACAGTAATTAGCAGAAGTACCAAAGGCCCTGTGATAGTTCACATCAGAGTTACTATCTAGAAGGATCCTGGAAATGAAAATGGGGACCAGTTACTTACTTCATGTCAGGGTCCCCAATGACTTTTTTTTTTTTTGAAACAAGATTTCTCTGTGTAACAGCTCTGGCTCTCCTGGAACTCACAATGTAGACCAGGCTGACCTCAAACTCACAGAGATCTGCCTGCCTCTGTCTCCTGAAAGCTGGGATTAGAGGTGTAAGCCACCACCACACAGCTGTAATGATTTTTTTAGGTACAACCAGAGTATTTCTAATGGTTCCTGAGTGGTTTGTATAGAAACGACAATTTTCTCTTAAAGCTATACAATAACCTCCCTGTTTTACATAGAGCAGGTCGAGTGCCCTATCATACTGTAGAACTGTTTCAGCTAATGAATCTTCCTGATGACAGAACTGGGTCTACTTGTTTTTAGCAGACACCTTTTCTGGTATGGCAATAGGCATGTAGGTTATTTTGTCCCCTATGCTAGGGAGTAACCTTTTGATCTAATGTTCCAGCCTGTTGGGGGGTAAGGGATGGCACACTCTCTCTTCTGTAACTACTTCCTGCTGAAGCTAGGACATTGTTGTCAGGGCACAGGAGGTCTGGAATGGGAATTCAGGCAATGGGGCATTCATTAGAAGTGTCTGGTTCGCTGATCCAACCGAAATGACAGGGCAATCACATCGGCTAGACTGGTCCACATCAGCTTTCAGCAAGTCCAGGGCTTGCAGTCATTTGGAGCAGGTTATAGTCAGCAGCTGGATGTGGTGGAATAAAAGGTTTAACTATGTAAATATGTGTTGCATTTGTTTAACTATATAAAGATAATGTTGCTGTTTCACCTCGCCTGCCTAAGATACCTGACTGGTCTAATAAAAAGGTGACTGGCCAATGTCTAGGTAAAGGAGGGATGGGTGGGGCTGGTGGGCAGAGAGAAAGAGAAACCAGCCAACCAGGGGCCAGCCATGCAGACATAGAGGAAGCAGGAAAGCAGGATGGACAGTGTGCAGATGAGCTAACAAGCCTTGGGGCAGGATAGATGTGAATAGAAATGGGATAATTTAGGTTAAACTATCTAGAAACAAGTCTAAGATAAGGCCGAGCATTCCTAATTACTAATAAATCTCCATGTCATGATCTGGGGACTAGTGGTCCAAGAAAGCCTGCTATACTTGGATAGTGTCTGTCAGACAAGAGGAAATCTGTTAAGACAGATATAGACTAGGGGCAGAAGTTAAAATTTAGGAATCTAAAGGAAAATCTTACATTTGGAACTTTTAGGCCCATAGCCCTAGTATTTGGGGGAGGGGTGGAGTCCAAAGATGAGTAGAGAGAGAGAGAGAGATCCCACCCTCAGAAGCAGACAAGTGGGGAAAATTGGGCTGTACTTATCTGAAGTCCTTGTGACATGTGAGAGATAGATTCAAGTCTTATGACTCCCTAGATTCTCTGAAGCTTACATGATTGTTTTAGTTTGCAAAAAGGCATACAAGTTTTAGATATATTAGCCTCACCATCTCTAAGGAGTAGTGGGTAAGCATACATTCTGACATACTTCCTGCCTTTGTACCTCTGGCCTACATCCATCAAAGTAGAGCAATCAACCCCAAAGTGTTTAGTTAGTGCAGAGTCCTGGCAGCAGGTGAGGCACAGTGCAATCTCACTTAATGGCTAGAATTACCATAATTTAGGTGGAGTTGTCATTATGTCCTATCTTCTTTGCAGATTAAAAAGGTTTTTTTATCAAAATCTGGCATGTCTCTATAATGGAAAATTCAAATTTTTGTAATTTTTTATGCTTTTATTGAACTGTATATTTTTCTCCACTCCCTGACCTTCCTCCCCCATCCCCTTCAACCCTCTTTCATGATCCCCACACTCCCAATTTACTCAGGAGATCTTGTATTTTTCTAATTCCCATGTAGATTAGATCCATGTATGTCCCTCTTAGGGTCTTTTTATTGTCTAGGTTCTCTAGAATTGTGAATTGTAGGCTGGTTTTTCTTTGCTTTATGTCTAAAAACCACTTACAAGTGAGTGCATACTATATTTGTGTTTCTGGGTCTAGGTTACCTCACTCAATATGATGTTTTCTAAGAACCATCCATTTGCCTGCAAATTTCAAGATGTCAATATTTTTTTCTGCTGTGTAGTACTCCATTGTGTAAATGTACCTACCACACTTTCTTTATGCATTCCTTGGTCGAGGGGGTATTTAGGTTGTTTCCAGGTTCTGGGTATGGCCGATAATGCTGCTATGAACATAGTTGGGCACATATCCTTGTGGTAGGATTGAACATACTTTGTCCAGTCTCTGAATAATGAGAATATGCAGAGCTTGTCTCAAGTCCTGGCCAGAGTAGTCTATTGGGCTGGATCATCTCAGCTAGCCACCTCAAATTTGTTCTGAGCAGTTTGTAGTCCAAAGTCAATCTTTAGGTGGTGTTTTTCAACTTAGTGGTGCTATCATAGTCCTGGAGGGATCATCATTGTGGGGGTCCCATCCTCCTTATGGAGACTTTGAAAGTCATTGTTAGGCGTGCTCATGGTTCACTGCAGAAAACTGATAGAGACTCAAAACTGACATCATGTACAGGAAGGTAGATAAAAACTTTTTATAAAATTAGTTAGTACTTTATATACATTAATCTTATAAATCTTATACCTTAAGAAAACCTGTTAAAGAGTCAATATAACACCAAAGAACTATGAGATTAGTAGCAATAAAACAATCTTTAAAACTTTTGTTTTTCTTCTGTCCCGTATCAGGGGACATGAGACTGAGATTTTTGGATTTTACTTTAATAAACATGCTTGGGTTTAGAAAAGGAAAGAGCCACACTCCAACTCCAAAGCCAACTTTAATCCTTAATTAGTTGGGACTACAAAAAGATCATTTGCATTATATGTCTGTAGAGAATAGCAGAAACAAACATTTGGGAAGATTTATGAGATTTATGAGATTTTATCCTGTTGGAAATATGAAAAACAATAGGCCAATTTACTCTTTTTCTTGAGACAATTTTTTTTCTGGATGATTTGTCCTTTTTCTTCAGATGTCTCATTTGTCCAATAGTCCGATGGTCTTCAGATTCCCTAACAGGATGCCTTTATTCTTCTGAAAAGACAGAAACAAAACCCTTCCCCAATCCTAATTTTGGAGAGATTCTCTTTTGACAAGTTATTACTGATCAAATGCAAAGCATTTGTTAGTTTTATAGATTAGTTTATATTAAATAATCATGCTGTTTGATGAACTATCATCTCTTCTAATTAAGAGTTATCTCTTGTTCAAGTAGAATCTTTATCAATTTTGATGATTGGTGTGGGAAGTCCTTCTATATATGTGTTGCTTTTATTGGTTAATGAGTAAAGAAGCCGTTTTGGCCTGTGATATGACAGAAAGGAGCTAGGTGGAAAAACTAAACTGAATACTGAGAGAAAGAAGGCAGAGTCAGAGAGAAGCCATGTAGCCACTGCCGGGGACAGACACCTCTGCTGGAGCGTGCTGAAACTTTGCCGGTAGGCCACGACCTTGTGGTGATGCACCGATTAATGAAGATGGGTTAGTTTAGGATATTAGAGTTATCTAGAAATATTCTTAAGCTATTGGCCAAACAGTGTCGCAATAATATAGTTTCTGTGTGATTATTTTGGAATTTCTGTGTGATTATTTTGTGATCTGGGCAGCTGGGAATGAACAAGTGGCTTCTGCCTACAGATGGTATTCATAGTTTCTTTTTCTCTTGTAGAAACAAAAGCAAAACCACTTCCCCAATGTAACATATATCATGGTTTCCATTCTGAGGTCAGTACATCTTTAAAGTATACTGGCTGATTTAATTCCGTAGTTTTTTCTACTATCCAATGTCTCTTCATAGCTGTTGTTCCTTTATCATTAGCATTTAGAAAATTCAAAGTTAATAAAGCATTATTCAATCTGTTTTGGGGGTTATATATCATCCTTTCTGTTTATTTATCATATCTTTTAGAGCTTGAATTGATCTTTCTTTAACTGCCTGGTCTATAGGATTTTATGGTATACCCATAATATGCTTTGTATTATAATAAGCAAAAAAAAGTTTCATTTTCTTAGATACATATACTGGAACATTACCTGTCTTTATTTGGACAGGTATACCCATGATGGCCATAACTTCTAGCAAATGTGTGATACTGAGTCAGTCTTTTCCAAACTCAAAACAGTTGTCCACTGAAAACCTGAATAGGTATCAATGGTGCGATGTACATATTTTAGTTTTCCAAATTAAACAAAATGGAAAACATCCATCTGCCAGATTTCATTCCTTTGAGTACCCTTTGGGGTACTTTCTGCAGGTAGTGATGTTTGGTGGTACAAAGAACAAGTAGGACATTTCCTTATAATTTCCTTGGCTTGTGCCATGTGAATAAAAGGTCTTTATAAATCTTTGCTATTGACATGACTTTTTATGAAATTCTGAGGCCTTCAGCACATTTCCAATCAATAATTGATCAATTTCTGAATTACTTTGTGCTAGAGGACCTGGCAGACTTATATGAGATCAAATGTATATTGTGTATATGGGATTATTCATATTCCTGATTATGTCTTGTAACTGAATAAATAATGAAGTCAATTCATAAATTTATCAATTTCAATATGCAAAACAACTCTCTCTGCATATTGGGAAAGAGTAACTGTGTTGAGAGATTCTTTAAATATATTCTTTAGTATAATGAGAATAGCACATAATTCTGACTTTTGGGCAGCATAAGGACTTTGATGCACTTTACTTAAATTTTCTGATTTATAATCTGCCTTTCCTGATTTATTTACATCAGTATAGAATGTGGGGGCTCCATTTATTGGTGTGTCACATACAATGTGAGGAAGGATATAGTTAGTTTTCTTTATAAATTGATTTTTTTCTTTTGGGATAGTTGTTAATCTCTCCAAAAAAATTACTTCAAGCTCTTTACCAGGGTTCACTTTCTTTCCATAACTTGTTAATTTCATTATTGTTAAAAGGTACCATAACTATTCCTGCTAATGGAAAACATCTCAATTTTCCTTTTAGAATTAAATCAGAGACCTTTTCCAAATAAGTTTTAAGTTTTTTTTTTATTCATTCTAGGCTATCTTTCCTCTGCATTAAAATTCCTATTGGGAAATGTTTGGAGAGTAATACGACCTGAATGCAGTTAAAATTAGTATCTGACTGGGTGGTAGTGCATGCCTTTAATCCCATAACTTTGGAGGCAGAGGCAGGTGGATCTCTGTGAGTCTGAGGCCAGTCTGATCTACAAGAGCTAGTTCCAGGACAGGCTACAGCTAAACCTGTCTCGGGGAAGAAAAAAAAAAAGATTTGGATTCACATGATCCATATGTGCCTTCTGTAATTTCTCCTCAATCAAGGTCAGTCTCTCTCTGTTTCAGATGATATTTCCTGGGAATATTTAAGTCCTTGTCACCATCTAACTTTTTGTTTAAATTAATCAGGTTATCCCAGTAGTGTGCTGTAGATGGGAAATGTCTACTAGCAATCTTTGGAAGTCATTCAAAATCTGCAATCAATCTCTTCTAATTTGTACCTTTTGGGGGGGTCTAATTTTTTGTAAACCTATTTTATAACCTAAATAACTAATAGACTCTCCTCTTAAGATTTTTTCAGGAGCAATTTGTAATCTCCAAAGGCAAAATTTTCTTTACTTCTTTAAACATTCTTTCTAAAGTATCTACATTTGAATCAGATAGTAAAATGTCATCTATTTAATGGTAAACTATAGATTCAGGTAATTGCTTACATATTTTCAATTGCTGACTTACAAACTATTGGTACAGGGTGACCTACATTCATTAGTCTAATGCATGCCTTTGCTACACCTTCCACATAATCCAGAAGGGAAGGGCAATCTGAATGGATTATTCTTAGGGAAAAAAATTATTTCTAAGAATGCCATCTACAATCCTTTTTAAGATGACCTCATTTGTCACAATTATAATATTTGTCATTTCAGTTTTTCCTCAAACCTCTGGAAATCACCTCTCCTACCCATGCATCATCATGGTCCTAAGATTCAATATTAATTGTATCTCAAATCCATTCCTTCAGAGGCCCTGACCTTGCCTTTAACAGCCTGATTATCCTTTTGCGTTGAGAATTAGCATTTCCAAAAGCCAGAGATTCAATTGTTATTTATCTAGCTTCTGAATTTGGTATCATTGTATTTACTGCTGAAGTCAATCTTTGTAAGAAATCCATAAAGGCTTCCTTTGGGCCCTGTATAGTGTTAGTAAATGACTCCATTTTCTTTCCTTTTTCTCCAGTTATGTTCCAAGTATTCAAAGCTGCTGCATGACATAAATTCTGGGAGTTCATATGCAGATTGCCTTTCTGTATTAGCACAATCTCCTTCTCCAAGAATTGGATCATGGGAGATTTCCCTACCTCTAGCTTTACTCCATTGTTCAAGAATCTTAGCCTCTTCTCTGAACCAAGTACTCCATTGTAATTGTGGACTAGGCTCTAAAACACCATTAACCAATTCTGTCCTGTCTTTAGGGAGAATTCTATGGCAAGCTAACCACAAGTTTAACATTTGATTCACAAAAGGTGAATGTATGCCATGTGAGTATTGCTTCCTTGAATCTCCTGAAATCTAACATTGTCACAATAGTCCAGTTAACTGTTACAGAGCCTCTGCCATTTGGCGATTTCTGTAAGGTTACTGGATATATTAAAGTTGGTTGTCTGAAACCTTAGGCTGTTCCTCTCTATTCTTTTTTTTATTAAAAATTTCCACCTCCTCCCATTTCCCTCCCATTCCCC
>LOEQ01013203.1:7567-20592 GCA_001685075.1 Bramus lutescens | reverse complement strand
AACCAATGAAAGTAACACATAGACAGATGACCCTCCTACATCACCAGAGCAACAGAACCAATAGGAACAAGATGAATGGACAGAGCAATAGAGAGGTAGGAACAGTATCAAGATTTTTAATCATCAAGATGAAGACCATTGAGAGAACATAGTTCCTGAATGAGTTTGAAGGTCTAAGAATCAGAACAATTGACAGTCAAAGTTCCAGTGAATCTCTGATCTCAAGAGGAAACAATGTTTCCATCTGAGTCCAAAGACCAGGAATAACTAATATCTTACCACAGGGGAAGAGATGTTACCTCTTAACCAGGCTATTTTTTTAACTCAGGTCTCCAACACTTTAGAGAGGGCATTCTGATTTACTCAATATACCTATTCAAATATTAATTTTGTCTAGAAACACTATCATAGATTACACTCATAAAAATGCTTAACCAAGTGACTGGGCATTCCATGACCCAAGCATGTTGACATGTAAAATGAAATAGCTTACTCTCCCTGGTTATTTTTCTTTTGACTCTTAGGGGAACCTTGTCCTATTATCTCTTAATGACGTTATATACATAAAAAGACCTGGCTTCATTTGTAGCTTCAGTCTATAGCAGGTTAAATGTCATAATATAATAATGGGGTGTGAAGATATGCTTTATCTCTACTTACCAGAATTCTTGAAATTCCAACTGAGAGTTATTTGGGGATAAAGCAGTGCGAGTGACAATCACTAAAATGCAAATGGCCATGGAAGGCAAATACACTCTGGACATAGATTTATTTTAGGAGTTGCTTGGTGATTTAAAGAAGTTCCTTTGAAAATGGAAAAACAGAAGAAGATAATGTGGGGAAAATCTAGGTAATAGCATGCTTGCAGGCATTGGGGGTGTAATTTTAGAGGTAACTGAGCAAAGTCAGCAACAAAGAAGATGCATGTGAAATTACAGAAATTATAGGAATAAATTGCAGAGACTTAAGGGCGTGTACTAGTATAATTTTTTTTCTGAACTAGTTCTGATAATGTGATGATAAAGATCAAAACTGATGAAAAATAATGAGCTGATGACACTTTCTATGGCTAATTTCTATTGCTTGGTGAATAATAAAGATGAAAACAGTAGCTTTCCAGCCAGCAATGACAATAGTATCAATCTGGTCACTCCTATGCAAACCAACTTCTTTTCTTAAACATTCTCTGTCTTCCAGCCACTGTCACCTCACCCACTGTCTCCCCAGCACTACAGTTCCTCTTAAGGCTCCGTTATATCTGAAGTTTATGACAAACAGAAAAATCCCCCTGTTTAAGACAATCTAAAGTGCTCATCATTTGAGATGGGAGGAGCACACAGTAAAATTGTCCAAAACCATGAAGCATTAATGAAGCAGGAGGAGGTTGTTCCAGTGGATATATTTAGTGTTTTCTTCATTAATCATTAGCCAAACACCAGCACTGTGTAAGACCCAGCATGCCCTACCCAGAAGACCTACCACAAGTTTAAATAAATTGTACTTTTTACATCTTTTCTGGCCAAAGTAGAATGTTTTTCAAGTGGTCAAATGATACTAATTATCTACAACAAAAAGAAGTGTGTTCTTAAATGGACCAAAACATAGAATTCAGACTAATAATACTCAGAATGGATTCCCAGTGAGCACTAATATTCATTATAACTGGTGCAGCAGAGACTATCTAGGTAAATACAGCAATTAGTTTGTGCTCAGTGGGAAGAAGCTCTGTGTGCAGAATGAGAAGTATGTGTATCTTTTTCTTTCAAAAACAATATAGAATAATAACAAAATGGGACATGAAGACCAATTGAGCTATTCAGGAAATCCACTTCAAACCACCTTGGACTCCATAGACAGATTATGGAAAAGAACATTGAGGCAGCAGTTATAGGTAGCTATTGAACCAGTAAAGAGCCTAAATTAATATGAAGGTTTAAGATTATTCAGTAATAAAATTGGGAATTGTCCCTGGTTTGAATAAAGACTCATTCCAGCAAACACATTTTCATGTTTACCTTTTTCAAACTTTGGTCTATGCTCTGGTAAGACAGATCAAACAAGGAGACAGACATTACTTAAAATGTCTCTAAATAATGCTATTTTTGAGTGTCTATTGATTACTAGATAGGATGTTCTTAGAGGATAATGATCAGTAAGAGGAAGATTTTGCCTTTGTAAAGAAATGGGAAACATAAATATGTTTAAATATATTTATGAACATAAATGTAGACAAATGAATGACCAAATCAACTAACCCACCCAAATTTTTCTTAACAACTGAACTTAATTTCTCTCCTTCCTGTTAACTTCTATGCTAAGGACTGTGTCACACACTTTGTGCTCAATTATGCACTATTTTACAATGTCATTGTCCAGTGGAAAAAGATACGCTCATTGAAAATTAAGTGCAGAAAATTCTACGAGACCCAGCTGGTATTTTTTAGTGTCAAATAGAAGAAGACAATGTATTTGAAAATCATGATCTCTAGGAGAACTCAGTAGTTGCTCCCATAAAAAAGACTGCAGAAACTGTTTTGGACTTGTGAAGTTAGCTGTCTCTCTGATTAACTAGTGAAAAACAAGAATTAATGAGATCTATATTATGATAGATGCTCAAAAAATGTTGGCAACCTCTTGACTGATAAGGCCTAAGAATCATCTAACACTGGGTTGCATTAGATGCCTTTTAAGTTTTAGAAAAATATTTTCTATAATATATATAATGTATATTACAGAAAATGCAAAATAACATTTTATATATTATATATACATATGCATATATCTGCCTGTTGTACCAAAAGTTTTCTCATTATTTTATAGGCCAGAATACCTCCTTTGAGTAACACAGTTCTGGGTTTTCAATGAGAGTACTATAATTTTTTCTTTGCTTTAATACTCATAGTAGATGAAGGCCATTGGCAAATGAACCACCACCCTCTTGGTTATTCTCAACCTCTGAGTTATGACCTATTTGGAAGGCAAACAAACCTTTGATATGGGTTGCCTAAAACTATAGAAAAACACAGATACTTGTATTAAAATTTATGACAGTAGCAAACTTGCAATTATAGAGTAGCAACAAAAGTAATTATATGGTTGGGGGGGTCACCAAACATGAGGAACTATATTAAAGGGTTGCAGCATTGGGAAGCTGAGAACCACTGCTCTAGGACTTTCTACTACCATTAGGCAAGATATGACTGGGCAATTTAATGCTGAAGATATGTTTCATTCCTTATATTTTACCATCATATTATTAGAGATCAGTATTCTAAGACAATAGTCCATGGTATGTGCTTTCAGAAACTCATTTCCATGTTAGCACAAGTTGTCAACTCTCCAAATATCTCTATCCTACCTATGAACTCTAACTTTGACTGTGCCAATAAGAAATCTCAATATTCTTTCCTACAACTACTCTTTCCATCCAACAGTTAAAATTTCCTGTATCAACTCTTTATTGCACTAGAATAAAAAAATTAAATAGTAATACACAGTGGTCAATTTGCTATTAGTCCACTGTGCCATCAGGCTGCAGGGGTACTAGGTAAGGTCCTTCTGCAGGCTGAACAAGCAGGGATATGCCTGCATATAAAGTTGACTGATTAAATGCTTATTAATTAGCATCTTAAGGTTAACATCAGAGAAAAGCTACAGCCTATGAACAAAGCTTGTGATTCATGATTTCCTCCTTTTAGCATTATTGCTATTACCTCACAGGAGACCACTGTAGTAAGATAGTTAAGCATTGAAATGCCAGTTGAGTAAGTAGACTAAAGAGTTCATTATGAAGAGAGACTTAGAGCATGCTTGAGAAACAAATTCTAATTAACAGAATGCAAAGTTAAAGCCAAACACAACAGGAGCAGCACAATTAATTGCAGAAATATTCTTTCCCTTCAGCTTCAGAGTATCAGCTACAATGACCCTCTTTCTTCCTTAGTTGTTTACCTATAATAAAATCTTGTTGGATGCACTTAGTGGAGATTATCTGACTTCAAGGATTATACTGTTTCTGGGAAAGTAGCATTAAAGTGACTGGAAAGGGAAACTAAATTCTACTATGCTGCGTAGAGTCCGTCCTATTGTTTCCAATAGGCTATACGCTTATTAAAGGTGCAATCGCATCTGAGAAACAAGTTTCAAAGACAATGTTTGATAAGATACTTACTAGCAAGACAATAGCAACATGTCAGAATTTCATACACACTCGGGAATCATGGAAGTTAACTTACATGTTTCATCTCCATGGCTTTTCTCCGTTCAGTTCCTACTTAAGTGACACTCACATTTATTTAAAGAACTATTGTCTTCCATTTGTTTTCACAATCTTATTTCTTTTGTTTTGTTATTTAACGTAATTATATTTTAATTTTTTTAAAATTGAGATTATAATTACATAATTCCTCTTCTTTCATTTTTCATTCCAATTCCTACCATATTTTCCTCTCTCTCTCTCTCNNNNTCTCTCTCTCTCTCTCTCTCTCTCTCTCTCTCTCTCTCTCATATTCCTGGTCTCTTTTCCTTTATTGCTGTTACAAACACACCTATACATAAATACAACCTGCTCAGTCTGTATAATGTTACTAATATGTGTATGTTTTCAGAATTGACCATTTGACATTGCATAGCCCATTGGTGAGTTGTTGCCTGGGGGAAGACTATCTCCTGTTCTCAGCATTCCTTAGTCACTTGTAGTTCTTTGTTTATTGCAGGGGCCTTGTGATATTTCCTCCTCCATATTAGCATGTCTATAATCTTATTTCTTAGTTACTATTTTAAGTTCCAGACTGCCCAACTTCTACTGTAGCATGCATTAGAATGATACAGCTAATAATTAAGAATTTATTTGATCTTTTACCTCATTCTTTTACCAGCTTATAATCTTTCATAATGTTCCCTGTTCCTCTCTTTAATAATGCATAACATTTTACCAAAACTTTTCCCTCAAATAATAACTTTTGGACATTTTCTAGTGTTTAATTTACCTTCCATGTCAAAAAGGGAATGCAGAGACCCTCAATACCCACAGACAGTAGAATGGCAAGCTCATCCTCCATTGCCAATTCTTGGTCCCATCTATGGCTACTAATAAATATGTTCAGAGGACACGTTGTTCAAGCATTTGGGACACTAGCTTCAACACTTTGGGTCCAGGTTGTAAAATCACTACTACTTTAATATTTTTCCTCTTCACAAAGGCCAGTGATATTTTTAAGTTCCATATTTTTCCTGTGGGATTATTTAAATGATCATAACCTTCCAAATGGTTGTTCATTCTACCTACTTGGAACACATTAATAACTAACCTTATAATGTAAATGTTCATGCTCTTTCAGGTAAATATTCTTTTTTTCTGAATGAAGAAGAGGTAGAAGTGGGTGTCCATGAATCATGTCCCCTTAAGCTTTCCCCATACTTTCCTTCACCCATACTGGTCTTGTAAGAAGTCATACAATCCTTACATCCTCTACTGGGTACTGTAAAATAAATGAGCATAGGTTTCTCAGAATGATTCTTAGTGATGTTTAAATAGCATTTGCATTTTATGAAACCCACTTGATAGATGAAATTAAGTTAAAATAAACAATTGACTATATTCAGAAGTTCAAGCATGCTATGGGTAGAGACATATAAGTTTGTATGACTGCATACCCAAAACAGTGTGTTTCCATTAAAGGGAGACAAGAATATCAATAAGAACAACTGCAGCTTATGAGGAAACATTGTAATACTGGGAACCATAGCAGGTACTTTATCTCGCATATTTCTTTTAAGGTCCACAGCATCCACACCAGGCACCTAGGAATATTCCCAGTTTACAGATGATAAAATTCTAGTCAAGGAAGCTAAATGGGACATCTATGGATAAAACTAGGACATATTTCACAAGCTGTAAAGCTTATTTTCACCATCTAGTGCAACACTGAAACCTCTCAATGTAATGTCTAAGAAACATTTCCTTGAAATGCCATGTTTATCATCAGTAGAAACAATGTAGCAGTAAGGCAAGGAAATTTGAAAGTAAAATGTGAGCCAAGAAGCAGTGGGCAAAAGCTACAACAAGCTGGCTGTTTCAAAGCAAAGGAATTCAGTGTGTGGCATATCTTTTCAATGCTGAACCACCCAAATGCTCTCTAATTAGCAGTAGTGGAGATATTTTGGGTTTAACTTTCCAGATGAATGTGAAAACTATGGGTCTAGTATCGCAACACAGCTGTTTCAAATCCCCTGAGGAAGGACATTGAGAGAAGGTAGGCAAAGTGGAGATTTTGCCAGATGGTTCCTTTCCACATTAAAGTCTTCTCAGCGTATTTCGTTTGTTTAACCTTATCCTGTCTGGTACCTCAGAAGAGATAGTTTTATTCAGAAGACCATTTTTTTCCTTTACAGTTATGTTGGGTTTGGCATTTCAGAGGATACTGCTGTGTGTTCGGGTTTCATTTTCAAACCATGTTTATTTTCTTCTAGTTCAGGGAAACACTTTTCCAGAGAAGGGTGTCTGTTCCTGTAGTCTGCCCCTTATTTATTCATGGAAGTTTTGAACCTGAGGTGAGAATCTCTAGCTCTCTCTCCTTATTAGTCTCACTCCTTTCTTCTGTCTCTGTGTTCTTGGCATTCCCTGCAGTTCTGAGTCTTGTGCTTTATAACCCATAATGACCTTTCCTTTTCTCTCTCCTAGGACATTTGTCCTATTTGCTTTGTCTTTAAGTCTTCAAGTTATCACCTACCCTGAACTCCTACTTTCCAGGAAGCATTGGTTTCATTTTCTATGTGAGAATGATTCCTGGCTGAAGCCCATACGTCTCTCAAGTTTCTGTTTTAGAATATTGCCAATATCCCTTCCCCCTTCATTCTTAACCTTAAGTTTTTGAGCCCCACATTAAAGGCTGTGCATTCCTATATTAATTCTATACTCTTGTGTTTTGTAAACTACCAAAGGTCTTTAGGTGTCCTACTGAGCTACTTCTTAAGGCCTTATTTTGTAAAAAAAAGAAAAAAAGAAAAAAGAGTTTAAGGGTAATGGATAAGGAATCCCCACTTAGGAGAGCTTCAATAATAGCATCTCCATTTGATTTGTTTATTATATTGAACTTCACAGATTTTTTTTCTTAAAATTGTCTGACAAAATGAATTACAATATATGGATCTAACCTCTATTGCTAACATAGATTTAAGAACTCTACCTCTAACTTATACAATAATACATAGTACTGGTATCAACAGCTAACAAGCTGTATATTATTCTGTGAAAAAGTACAAGACATTAGACAAAAAGATCACTTTGTCTCCATGCTGTCAGCAGTTAATATTGTTGAATTTGAGGTTTAATTAAAGAATTAAATGCTAATAAATCCTCTATCATTTGACAGATGATAAAGTAGTACAAATGTAATAAAGGCCTTAGGGATTCGCTTCCGTAGCTAGCCAAGGTACTACAGTTTGAAATGCTTACAGAAAAGAACTTTGAGTAGTCATATCAACCTAGCTATATCATAATCTAAATGTCCTCCTACAAGAACTTCCCTAAGCCTGGGGCAAAAAGAAAATGGTAGTATGAATACTAAGGAAATCACTGTGGCTCCATGTATTTTTTCAGAATAAAATAACATGAGGTTAAATTGATTCAGGGCTTCAGAGAAGATAATATCTGTAGCCTTTGGTTCTTAAAGTCTGAAATGACTGAACCTCACTCTTCAAATATGTCTGATGCCTCTTTTGAATTTTCAAGAGACTTTTGACTTCAGTGACTGAGGTATATGCCACCAAAAGAGTTCCACTTAATAAACACACAAGGTGGTGTTGCTCCCAGGGTTAGTGATGTCTGATTTGATTACAGGAGAAATCATCAGAAAGTTAGGAATTCATCTAGCTGCAAAGAACAAAACTTCTTTTAATATAAATTATAGAAAATGCTTTATCTATCTTTTCTTTTGGATACAACTATTTAATATATACAATGTAAATATTTCTGCATTTATCTGTAACTTTTCAAGCCTATTCTCAGAGTTTCTACTCATCACAGGTTTTAAGACTATGAATTGAAGATTAATTACAAACTGGACTAGTGACCAAACTCTGCTTTTGATTACTATATGGCATTCAGTAAGACCCTTAAGAACCTTGATCTTTATTTACATTTAGAGCCAGAAGACATAGAGAAATGTACATGGATGTCAACCTAGAATACTTTACCTACCAAAACTATCAGCCATAGTTTAAGAAACAAAATCATTCCATGATACAAACAGGCTAAAAGAATTTATGTCCACCAGTCCTATGGAGACTACTGGAAGCAATACTTCAGAATGAAGAGAGAAATAAACATAGCTAATACACTCTAAAAAGATAACAAATTACTATAATTATTAAAATGAAGTATAATTAAAACACAAATAGCAAAAAAAACACAAAATAACTGTTATCAACACAAATTTTTCAATGATAGCTTTAAATATTAATAACACCAACTCATTCATTAAAAGACACAGGATAGCTGAATGGATTAAGAAATAAAATCAATCTTTATGTTGTCTGCAAGAAACTCATCTTAACTTTAAAGTCAGCATTTCCTTAAAGTAAATTAAAGGAAAAGTAATCCAAAAAATGGGGCCAAGAAGTAAACAGGTATTGCTATCTTAATATCTGACAAAATAGACTTCAAACTAAAAGTATACAGAAGTGATAAAAATTAACGAAAACTTGAAAAAAATTCAAATGGATCAAAGGCCTCAAGGTGAAACCAAAAACGCTGAAAATGTTAGAAGAAAGTGTAGGCAGTACTTGACACGATCCAGGTATAGGAAAAGATCATCTGAAGAGTACAGCATTTGCCCAGGAATTGAGGCCAGTAATTTACAAGTGGGAACTCATAAAGCTAAAAACTTCTGCATAACTAAGCAAACAATCAACTGAGTGAAGAGGAAACTCACAAAGTGGGAAAAAAATCTTTGCTAGCTATACATCTGCCAGAGGATTAACACCCAGAATATATAAATAGCTCAACAAAGAGTCAAGAAAACAAATAATCCAAGCTAAAAATTGAGTTATGGCTCTTAACACAATTATCAAAAGAAGAAATAAAAATAGCAAATAAATATCTTTAAAATGTTCATCTTCATTAGTAATTATGGAAATGAAAATTAAAGCTATTTTGAGATTTCCTCTCAACCCAGTCAGAATGACTAAGATCGCAAAACAACTGAGAACAAATGCTGGCAAGGTTGTGGGAATGGCGAAAATTCATACACTGTCAATGGATTGCAAACTGGTACAGCCACTCAGGAAATCAGTGTGCAGCATTCTCAAAAGCATAAAAATAAATCTAAATTGTGACCTAGGTATACCACTCTTTGGCATATGCCCAAAGGGTCAACAGCTCGTTCCACAGACACTTGTTCATCAGTGCTCATTGCTTCTCTATTTACAATAGTTAGGAAATAGAGACAACTTAGATGCCCCTCAACTGAAAAAATTGATTGTGACAGTGTGGTACATATATACACTGTAATACTATTCATCTGTAAAGAAACAATATAATGAAAATTGCAGGAAAATGGATGGAATTAGAAAATATTATGTTGAGTGAGGTAACCCAGACTTAGAAAGACAAATGCATGTTCTCTCTCATCTATGGCTCCTAGCTCCAAATCTATAGAGATGAGTATATAACCCAGAGTAACTTTAGAATCTAGGAATGTAAAAAAGGACCATGAGCACAGGGACAACATCAGGATGCAAGTGATATGAAGTAGAGAATGGGAAACATGGATAGAGGGGTTTTAATTGGGGAGGAGAGAGGAAAGACAATAAAGAAAGAGAAGTATTGAGGAGTAATAACACCAAGGATGCCTGAAAAAGACATAGAGAAACATCATTCTATATTTACATCATATATATACTTCTATCACTTGGGGATGTAATACTATGTCACAAAATCCTTGAGTTGCTGGTCAGGGGAGTACAAGAGACCCACAAAATAATGTAGGCTATTGCTGTTGCTATTGGTTGCCTCCCAACATTTGAAGTTAAGTCCCTACTATTGAAGACACCATGCACTTCAGACACAGGACTTGGAGGGATAATGATGGATGGCACTCAAAAATCTCCTCTCTGAGCATGAACTTTTATGGTACCAAAAGGTGATACACAAGCAGCTAAGGAAGAAAATCAGTTAATAGTCCTATCTAGATGGAATGCCTATGAACCACAACAGTAGCCAGCATAGCAAGATGCTCCTAAAGACGTAATAGTGGCATATATATGTTGGTAGGCCCCAACAGCTGTCTAGTTGGACTCAGGGCCCATGTAGCAGTAGAGAAATCATGCCTGACTGTATGTGTGTAGTGAATCATGGATCTCAGAGAAGAGATATCATCACATTACTAGACCAGCATAATTTTAACTGCATATCAACTTTTATTTTTATTTTTAACTTTATATCAACAGTGTGGACCTAAACCCCTCATCAGAGAAGCTTCTTTTTGCATCATAATGAGACCATTACAAAAAGCCACAACTAGTGAACATGCAGACAACAGACTGGGAGTCCTGCAACTAAGGTTAGGGAATATTATAGAAGATGAACAGGAAAGACTGAAAGACATAGAAGACTGGAAGGCCAGGAAGTTAGCTAAAAGATTGTGACTTCTAGTTATGGCAGGGAAATTATATACAGCAGCATGGCTGCCTAAACAAGACCTAAATAATTCTAACATCAGTTGACATTCAGTGTAGATAGGGGAAATCTCATGTGGCCCTACCCCTAGATGTAAAGCTATAAGCAGTTAAAAACTGCTGAGAGAGGTAGAACTAACCTTTTCCAGAGATGAGGCCCCCATGGTAGCATAAGAACATGCAGGCCACACTGAACTAACTCATCAGATTGTATTTATATATTGTAATTATGTATACTAATAATTTGTTTTGCTTTTTGAGAATGTGACATAATTATATCATTTACCCGCTCCAGTCCCTCCCTTCTAACCTTCCCTTTGCTTTTTCAAATTTGTGGCCTTTTTTTCCTTTCATTTTAATTTAAAAAATATTGTGACTTTCTAGCAACAAAATAAAGTGCTCCAAGCAAAAAGGATGCATTTGACAATCTAAATGTTCCAGTCAGAGTTTTCACTTGGAGCAGTAGTTGACCAACAGCTCCAATTTCTGTCGCCACTATTCCATTTGTGGTAACACATGCTTCCCTGAGACATTAAACATAGTAGAATTTCTATGCTAGGATGTGGGATTATTTAAATGGGCATCTGTAGCTCCAGGATTCCTCTGAGCTCCTTTATACATCTTATTCCTTTTCTTCTCACCCCCTTCTACCAGTTCTGATCTGCATTGCTTATTTAGGTTCTTGATGCCCTTGCTTGTCTTCTCCTACTCATCATTTAAGGACATTGTATCCCACATGCTCTAATTTCATATTGACATCTGGTCCTTAAAGACACAAATTGACATCAAGGGAATGATTATATCAATGATATTAAGAGACAAATTAGAATGAGGAAGTTAAGATGTCACCATTTGCTCAAATGTGATTAAGACCACGTAATGTTAATTTAACTTGTTTTAAAGGATGAGAATGATACCTCTCTTAGGGGTGAGTTTTTCACTTTGATTTTGTATGTAGAAAAGACACTGCTGAGGAGCAGGAAATGGAGATATACAGATCCAAAACTACAAAGTAGTAAGTAGATAAGGAAAACTAACAAATCCAAAGAGATGATCTACAACATGGCCACCATAGTTAACAATTCAAATTATTATTAATCTAAATGCTCCAGTCAGAGATTTCACTCAGAGCAGTAGTTGACGAACAGCTCCAATTTCTGTAGCCACTCTGCTATTTGTGGTGACACATGGTGCCTTGAGGCTAAGCACAGTACAATTCCTATGCTAAGATGTGGCATTATTTATAAAGTCTATGCTCAAGACGTTTACTAAATTAAGTAAATTAAGACTGCTCTTGCCACAGGAGGGTAACTATGTAAAGTGATGTTTAAATTAAATATGTTAAATATGTTTATCACATAAACATTTAAATATGGTAACTATTTTATCATATAAACATTTTATAAAACTATGCTCTACCCCAAATATATAACATTTAGATTAAAAAATAATATACATGCTGGCAAGATGGTTTAGTGGATAGGATAAAGATACTTATTGCAAAGTCTGACAACCTAAAGTGTGTCTACAAGGCCTGCATGATAGAAGGAGAAAACCAATTCTCTTACCTCTATACAAGCATTATGACTCACGTGTGTATATATATATATATATATGCACACACGCAGACACACACATCCTTACAAAATATATAAACAAAATGTATTTTTAAATATTTTAAGAATAATATAAAAATAAAAGCTACACATGAGATTCTGTTTGAGCTTCCTCAAAAATAACTAGAAGATAAAGACTGAGTACGACTGCTTATTTTAGGAGATCTGCAATAAAATAAGCAGAGTATTGGGGTGGAAGCTGGGGGAGGATGCTGAGTAAATGTTGAAAATTTTTAACCTGGAACAAATTACTGCATGATTGGATGATTATAATAATGATCTCTGAGAAATCTTGAATTCTCAAGAGAAATAATAGCTAATTTCTATTTAAAAAGTGAAGGTGCATACATGCATGATAGAAGATAAGATCTAGGATACATGAAGAGGCTTGGCTTTAGGTGAAAGCTGGCATAGCTTGTTTTTGCTAAGAAGACATCAGAGGTCGATTAGTAGATTTGTTGGTGGAAGAAAAATTCCTTCATCCAAGTTGTCCTATTTTATTACTCAAATTGAGGAGCAAATGAGTTATTGGAGATTTGTAATGACAGCAAAGAAAAAATAATTGTACTAACTGACTTCAGAAGTAATCAGAGTTTTTAAATACTACTCTAAGAAAGAGGATAGCAAGTTTGGTTGCTAGAAGTCTGACAGAAATTAGGTTTTGAAAAGAGGAGGGGATTCTCAGTCAGCTCTCCTTGTAAGCCACGTTCAGAGAGTCCGGATTGATCACAT